>WNWK01002609.1:31161-58471 GCA_009830355.1 Cherax destructor | reverse complement strand
TTCCTTCTCCCTTTTGAGGAATTCCTCCTCCCACTGTGGCCTTCCCTGATCGGCCATCCTCCCCTTGTTGACACCCCTCTCCTGAGCGCCCATATTCCCACGGTGTGCCCTTGTGGATGTATTGAGAGTATCAGAAGAGGAGAAAGCAGGGGGATAGGGAAGGGTGAGGGAGAAGGAGAAAGGATAGGGAAGGGGGTGAGGGGGGAGAGAGATAGCTTAGAGGTAGTGTGGAAGAGGGTGGATAGAGGGATAGAGAGGGGGAGAGGGAGGTATAGAGAGGGAAGATAGCGGGGGAGAAGGTAGGTGTGTGTGTACTCACCTAATTGTACTCACCTAATTGTGGTTGCAGGGGTCGAGACTCAGCTCCTGGCCCCGCCTCTTTGCTGTCTGCTACTGGGTCTCTGCTCTCCCTGCTCCATGAGCTTTATCATACCTTGTCTTAAAACTATGTATGGTTCCTGCCTCCACTATATCTTTCTCTAGTCCATTCCACTTCCTGACTACTCTGTGGCTGAAGAAATGTTTCCTGACATCCCTTTGACTCATCTGAGTCTTCAGCTTCCAGTTGTGTCCCCTTGTTTCTGTGTTCCCTCTCTGAAACAACCTGTCACTATCTACCTTGTCAATTCCCCGCAGTATTTTGTATGTCGTTATCATGTCTCCTCTGACCCTTCTTTCCTCCAGTGTTGTTAGTCCTATTTCCCTCAACCTTTCTTCATAAGACAGACCCCTGAGTTGTGGAACTAACCTTGTCGCAAACCTTTGCACTTTCTCTAGTTTCCTTACGTGCTTGACCAGGTGTCCTATTTCCCTCAACCTTTCTTCATAAGACAGACCCCTGAGTTGTGGAACTAACCTTGTCGCAAACCTTTGCACTTTCTCTAGTTTCCTTACGTGCTTGACGGGGTGTGTGTGTGTGTTAGTTAGTTACTATTTGTGTGTGTGTGTGTGTGTGTGTGTGTACTCACCTAGTTGTGGTTGCAGGGGTCGAGTCATAGCTCCTGGCCCCGCCTCTTCACTGGCCTCTACTGGGTCACTTGCTGTGCCATGAGCTTCATCATACCTCTTCTTAAAGCTATGAATGGATCCTGCCTCCACTACATCGCTACCCAAATTATTCCACTTCTGACCACTCTGTGACTGAAGAAATACTTCCTAACATCCCTGTGATTCATCTGAGTCTTCAACTTCCAACTGTGTCCCCTTGTTGCTGTGTCCCATCTCTGGAAATTCTGTCTGTCCACTTTGTCAATTCCTCTCAGTATTTTATATGTCGTTATCATGTCCCCCCTATCTCTCCTGTCCTCCAGTGTCGTCAGGTCGATTTCCCTTAACCTCTCCTCGTAGGCCATACCTCTTAGCTCCAGGACTATTCTTGTTGCAAACCTTTGCACTTTCTCTAGTTTCTTTACGTGCTTGGCTAGGTGTGGACCATCATCACCTCGTGTGTGTGTGTGTGTGTACTCACCTATTTGTGGTTGCAGGGGTCGATTCATAGCTCCTGGCCCCGCCTCTATTTTGTGTGTGTGTGTGTGTTTGAGGGAGGGGGAGAGGATGGTGTTGTTTAGGCTTGTGAGGGAGAGTACTCTGCATCTCCGATTACAAGTGTGATGTCATGGTAATGATTCATACATGTTGTAATGAGGTTCGTGTAAGGTTACAGTGAGGTTTGTGTTGCAGGTACCAGTTCTTCTTGCAGCTGAAGCAAGACATTCTCTCGGGCAAACTGGAGGTGCCCTACCAGCAGGCCGTCGAACTCTTTGCACTCAGCCTTCAATGTGAGTCAACTTAACCTGGCCTTCTTACCCTTTTTCCTTTGATCACTGTCACCACCTCTACCACGACCACCGCTCCTACCACCATCATCACCTCTTCTATCACCATCGCCACCGTTCCTATCACTATCACCACTGCTGCTAGCTCCATCACCACTGCTGTTAGCTCCATCACCACTGCTGCTAGCTCCATCACCACTGTTACCACCTTCACCTCCACTGTTACCACCTTCACCACTGCTACCACCTTCACCTCCACTGCTACCACCTTCACCTTCACTGCTACCACCTTCACCTCCACCACCACTGCTATCACCACTACTATCACCACTGCCACTACCACTACCGCCACCATCACTACCACTGCTACCACTACCACTGCTACCACCACCACTACCACTGCTACTACCACTACCACTGCTACTACCACCACCACCACGACTTCCATTACTATCACCAGCACCACTTCCACCACCATTGTGATTGCCATCACGACTGCCTCCACCACCACCAATAACAACAACCAGTTTCAAGTTTTGTCTTATATATGTACTACACATCATTTTTATCTCTTCTCACATTTATAGGTTTATAGGTTTTAAAATAGATATTATTATTATTATTATTATTATTATTATTATTATTATTATTATTATTATTATTAAAAAGTGCTATGTCCATGTAGGTCATGTAGTGCTTCAGTGTGAAAGGTGCAAAGTTTAGTTTAATGGAGTTGGGGTAAAGACTTCTATGATTTTTTTTTGTTTTGTATCATTTATAATCATTACTAGTACAAAAATGTTAGTTTTATATTTGTGTTCTACCTACTATACAATTGTTATTAATATTCTTATAAAATGTTGTTTTTTGTTAGTTGTGCCCAGTATGCTGTGTATCTCATGAGCCTTTCAGATAACATTTAAACTCCATAGTTTACATTTAATGTATTCAGTTTTTCTTGCTCCCCATTCTGTTTTTGCTTGCTGTACAATCCCTGTCCAAGATTCCGTTTTCACATAATTTCCGGAAACCTAACCCCACAAATTATAGGGTTCACCTGCATGTTAACTAATGTTAATCCTCGCAAATAACTACCTGATCGATGTAAAACAGTATTTTTTAAAAAATAAGTTGTGTATCATTTATTATCATCATTATTTTTTTATAGCTGAACTTGGCGACTATGATCCTGACATTCATACGCCAGGCTTTGTGTCTGAGTTCCACTTTAACCCCCTCCAGACAGATGCCATGGAAGAGGACACTTTGGAAAAATTTAAGGAGTGCGCGTAAGTCATTGTGTTATCAGTCATTCTTAAAAACTTGTTCATTCGAGAAATTTCTTGGACATCAATAATTAATAATAATAATAATAAATTTTTATTTGGACATGATACATAGTTGTACAAAGGAATGTAGTAGTTGAGTGTACGTTAACATTCCAAAATATAGTATGATCAGATGTTATAGCAGGGATGGAAAGAGTGGGGAAGGGGATGTGGGTACAATACTTTCACCTACTTATCAATTTCCAGCTTCGTGTTTTTAATTTCTGTACTAATGGAGCTATTTATTAGTTGCCCTTTGTCATGTTTTTCTACAAATCTGCTATGATTTTGTTTTCCCTATGGTAATTTTTGACAGCGCTATACTAATGTATATAACTTGGGGAGGGGGATAGTAAAAACTTAATATTAACCTTAGAATTTTTTATTTTTAATAAAATTAGAATTCAGCCTCTCCTCACTTAGTGACATATGCGTTTACCTACGCCTCGGACTTACGACGGGCTCTCTGACCAGTATTCATACCTAAATAATGTATATTAGAGCTGATTTCCTCTATTCTGTTTATTTCAATATACAGCCTCTCCTCACTTAGCGACATACTCGTTTACTAATGCCTCGGACTTACGACGGGCTCTCTGACCAGTATGCATACCTAAATAATGTATATTAGTGCTGATTTCCTCTATTCTGTTTATTACAATATACAGTGCACTACTGTATAAACATTTAAAAATATACCATTAAAAATATACTATTCACTCATCTATCCCTACCTCACATATGCCATTTGTGCATGGGGATCAACAGCAATTACCCACCTAAAGCCAATAATAACCCAACAAAAAGCCGCAGTAAGAATTATCACGCAATCCAACGCTAGGCAGCACACCCCCCCACTCTTCAAAGACCTAAACCTACTCACTGTTCAGAACATCCATACTTACTACTCTGCAATCTACATTTATAGAACCATAAATTCCAACTTTAACCCTGAGCTAAAACACTTTCTTGACAGTTGTGACAGGACCCATAGACATAATACCAGACACAAACATCTCTTTGACATTCCCCGTGTCCGACTAAATCTATACAAAAATTCAACGCGCATAAAAGGGCCTAAAATCTGGAACTCCCTACCTGAAAACTCTAGAACTGCAGACACAACCTCCATTTTCAAAAGCACTGTTAAAAAACATCTTATCTCACTTACGCACCCAACCGGTAGCTAACCACATGAAAACTACTTGCACATATCCACAGTAAAATACACTTATTGATATCTGTGATTCCCCTTAATTTGCACATGACTAACCAAAATTCTAATACAACTATTGCTTCATAATTCTTAAGCTAGTCATAAGTTTGCCTAAGACACTCCAATATAGAAACGGTATTATGCCAATACATCACCTTTACCACTAATATATAAACTAATTGTTAAATTCTTAAATGTTTGAATATCAGTATACAGTGGACCCCCGAGTTTCGTAAAAACTTCACTCCTGAAGTCTGCTCAAGTGCCATTACCGAACGAATTTACTCCCTTAAGGAAAAATTTCACGTAGGTTAGTCTATTTCAGACCCCCCAAAATACACTTCCACAAGAACTTACAAAATTATACTTACATAATTGCACGATTTCCGGGGTATTCGTTAACCGAGGGTCCACTGTACATCAATTTTGTAAACCTCAATTTTGTAAACCTAGTTAATCACTACAATTACCTAACCTTAATATCAGTATAATCATTGTGTCACTATTGAGTAAGACCTATCATAAGACTGCCTGAAAAGCCTAGGCATACCTAGGCATATTATTGGCCATCTTGTAATATTTTTTATTTTTTTATTAACACATCGGCCGATTCCCACCAAGGCAGGGTGGCCTGAAAAAGAAAAACTTTCATCATCATTCACTCCATCACTGTCTTGCCAGAGGGGTGCTTTACACTAGTTATAAAACTGCAACATTAACACCCCTCCTTCAGAGTGCAGACACTGTACTTCCCATCTCCAGGACTCAAGTCCGGCCTGCCGGTTTCCCTGAATCCCTTCATAAATGTTACTTTGCTCACACTCCAACAGCACGTCAAGTATTAAAAACCATTTGTCTCCATTCACTTCTATCAAATACGCTCACACATGCTTGCTGGAAGTCCAAGCCCTTCGCACACAAAACCTCCTTTACCCCCTCCCTCCAACCTTTCCTAGGCCGACCCCTACCCCGCCTTCCCTCCACTACAGATTTATACACTCTCGAAGTCATTCTGTCTCGTTCCATTCTCTCTACATGTCCGAACCACCTTAACCCCTCCTCAGCTCTCTGGATAATAGTTTTGGTAATCCCGCACCTCCTTCTAATTTCCAAACTCCGAATTGTCTGCATTATATTCACACCACACATTGACCTCAGACATGACATCTCCACTGCCTCCAGCCTTCTCCTCATTGCAACATTCATCACCCATGCTTCACACCCATATAAGAGTGTTGGTATAACTATACTCTCATACATTCCCCTCTTTACTTCCATGGACAAGGTTCTTTGTCTCCACAGACTCCGAAGTGCTCCACTCACCCTTTTCCCCTCATCAATTCTATGATTCACCTCATCCTTCATAGACCCATCTGCTGACATGTCCACTCCCAAATATCTGAATACATTCACCTCCTCCATACTCTCTCCCTCCAATCTGATATCCAATCTTTCGTCACCTAATCTTTTTATCCTCATCACCTTATTCTTTCCTATATTCACTTTCAATTTTCTTCTTTTACACACCCTACCAAATTCATCCACCAACCTCTGCAACTTCTCTTCAGAATCTCCCAAAAGCATATTGTCATCAGCAAAAAGCAACTGTGACAACTCCCACTTTGTATTTTATTCTTTATCTTTTAACCCCACACCTTTTGCCAAGACCCTCGCATTCACTTCTCTTACAACCCCATCTATAAATATATTGAACAACCACGGTGACATCACACATCCTTGTCTAAGGCCCACTTTTACTGGGAAACAGTCCCCCTCCCTCCTACACACACTAACCTGAGCCTCACTATCCTCATAAAAACTCTTCACTGCTTTCAGTAATCTACCTCCTATTCCATACACCTGCAACATCTGTCACATTGCCCCCCTATCCACCCTATCATATGCCTTTTCCAAATCCATAAAGGTCACAAAAACCTCTTTACCCTTATCCAAATACTGTTCACCTATATGTTTCACTGTAAACACTTGGTCTACACACCCCCTACCTTTCCTAAAACCCCCTTGTTCATCTGCTATCCTGCTTTCTGTCTTACTCTTAATTCTTTCAATAATAACTCTACCATACACTTTACTAGGTACACTCAACAAATTTATTCCCCTATAATTTTTGCACTCTCTTTTGTCCCCTTTGCCTTTATACAAAGGAACAATACATGCTCTCTGCCAATTCCTAGGTACCTTACCCTCTTCCATACATTTATTAAATAATAGCACCAACCACTCCAAAACTATATCCCCACCTGCTTTTAACATTTCTATCTTTATCCCATCAATCCCAGCTGCCTTACCCCCTTTCATTCTACCCACTGCCTCACGAACTTCCCCCACACTCACAACTTCATAAAATGTATAAATAATATAAGTACACCCCACTTTGTAATATTACTAGAAATAAAGTTGAATTTGAATTTTGAATGGTGACATTAAAACAATATCAAAGATGGTTGACTCAAACCCACTACCATTATAGTATGATCCTCACTTAACAACGAATTCGTTTAACGACGTGGTCTTAGGAACGGAACTCCGACGTTAAGTGAGGAGAGGCTGTACAGTACAATACTGTATAAACATTTTAAAATATACCAGAAATGTTATAAATGGTGCTAAGGTGACATTAAAACAATATCAAAGATGGTTGACACAAACTCACTTCCATTATAGTATGCTCCTCACTTAGCGACGAATTCGTTTAACGACGTGGTCTTAGGAACGGAACTCCATCATTAAGTGAGGAGAGGCTGTACTGTATGTCAAAATACCCATTTCACATATTCTACAATGTCTCTTAAATTGGTAAAGTTTTAAATCTTTTCTTGGCTTAGCTTACAGCATCCCCTCCCTTTCCTCAACTCCCACCTGTAAAGGCTTGTGACTCGTATGCTTTAAATAGGACTGGGCTTTTACTGTAAAGGAGCTGCTATAGGCTAACAGCTCTATTAATTATGTAAAAAAAAAAGTCTTGTAAGTTACTGGGTATATATGGAAAATTCTTTAATCTACACATTGCTGTAGTTACTGAAGCAAAAAAACTGAGGAGAATAAAAAATCCAATAAAAAGCAGGGATACCATAAACACAATTAGAGAACACTATAAATTTACAAAGGCATAGTTTTTTTTTTTAACTTCTTCCAGCAGATGTAAAAAAAAAATGGCAGCAAAAATAGAAGTGCTAATGAGGAAATTTGACAAGTTCTTACTGGGTGTGCTGAATCAACATGGTTCTAAACATACTGTTGAATGTGGGTCTGTGGGTCACTGACAGCAACAGCTTGGCTGGTAAAACAAGTCGGTCACTAGGGAAGTAGAGCTGGTGGAATGGATCACATTTCTGATATGCAGACATGTTTGACTCTGATGGCTATCAGGGGTGGTAGAATAGTTTTGTGAGAGGTCCTGAGTTCTGGCAGGAATGCAGGGAAGAGACAGACAAAGTATTAGAGCAGGATACAGTGGACCCCCGAGTTTCGTAAACCCGGAAATCGTACATTTATGTAAGTATAATATTGTAAGTGCTTGTGGAAAAGTATTTTTGGGGGTCTGAAATAGACTAACCTACGTGACATTTTTCCTTAAGGGAGTAAATTCGTTCGGTAATGGCACTTGAGCAGACTTCAGGAGTGATGTTTTTACGAAACTCGGGGGTCCACTGTATACAGATACAGTGGACCCCCGCCTAACGAGCAAAATTCATTCCAGAAGCCTGCTCAAGTGCCATTACTGAACGAATTTACTTCCTTAAGAAATAATGTCACGTAGGTTAGTCTATTTCAGACCCCCAAAAATACACTTCCACAAGCACTTACAATATTATACTTACATAATTGTACGATTTCCGGGGTGCTCGTTAGGCGGGGATCCACTGTACATACATGCACTATTGGTGGTAAACTGTTTTATTATAGTATTTCTCTTGTATACCCAGTTAGATGCTTGTTTATAGTGAATTTTTTAATTTGCCTTTTAGATTTAGGGTACAATTCCTTCATGTATGGTCATACTATACCTATGCAGTACTGTATAGTATAGTTCAGTGGACCCCCGAGTTTCGGTCACCTCGGAAATCGTACAATTATGTAAGTATAATATTGTAAATGCTTTTGTAAGTGTATTTTTGGGGGTCTGAAATGGACTAACCTACTACTTGACATTATTCCTTAAGGGAGTAAATTCGTTCGGTAATGGCACTTGAGCAGCCTTCTGGAATGAATTATGACCGAAACTCGGGGGTCCACTGTATTAGAAAATTCAAGAAATCTTATAATTATTTTTGCTAACTTGTGCTGTATAAATTTCTAGAATTTTTTCCATATAACACACTTTTTTTTCATTAGGGGATTGACACCAGCCCAGGCAGAGCAGAGTTACTTGAATAAAGCCAAGTGGCTGGAGATGTATGGGGTTGATATGCACACTGTGCTGGTGAGTTGCTTGATTTTTATTTTGTCAATATCTCTGAACTTGTTGGTACCTGGGACTTGTCAGGATTAACAAGCCCACAATTTAGATAGGAAACTTTTCAGACAATGCTTTGGTCTGTCCTGAACCATTTTGTCATAAAAGTCCAGGAGAGATAGAAATGTCATCTAAAGTTTCCCCTCCAAAGTGTGTATACACAATGTCTAGCACTATTATGTCTTACTATCAATATCATGTATCCCTCTCATGCCTCTTAAAAAATTTAATTTCAAGTGCATATACAGGTTAGATTTGAACCCATGGTGAGCCAGAGCCCAAAATTAGCAAGCTGGTGCACTTTGTATATGTAACTTCATGTTAAAATTTTGTCAGTATGGAGCAGGACATTACAACTTCAGATAATTTGTAATACTGTGTGTACATTCATGAGAGCAACTAAAATCTTAGCCCAGAATGTTAAAAACAATGTGGTATAGTATTGATTATTGCAAGAAGTATCCTGAACTATAATTTAAAGTTCATTGAAGTTTGTCGTGAGGCCACACATGTGAATTGTCTGGAAATGTTGCATAGTGCATCATACTGTAGGTAACAAGCAGAGTTTGGTACATACAGCCAGAGAAGTTTTATCCACATTCACTAATGGAGCTCTTAACTTTGGCAGGGAAAGGATGGTCAGGGGTACAGACTAGGACTCACTCCCACTGGTATTTTGGTCTTTGAGGATGACACCAAGATTGGACTCTTTTTCTGGCCCAAGATTACTCGACTAGACTTCAAGAAGAAGAAATTAACACTAATGGTGGTGGAGGATGATGATGAGGGACGGGAGCAAGAGCACACTTTTGTCTTTAGGTGAGGTCTGTCTGAAAATGTTTAGATCAATACTAGTGTTTTTCCTCCAAACTCTTTGAGGTTGACTAAAGCTTTGGTGTTGCCCAATATCGCATCAGATTAAGCAATATTCACTGTGATTGTACTTGACAAAGTGGGATTTACCCTAACTTATATACAGGAAGACCTTGCTTATACAGCAGGTTAGATTCGAGGCTACCACTGTAAAGCCTGAATCTCTGTAAAGTGAAACATAGTCTTTTTTCAATTTCAGATGCATATAAAAGCCTGATAACATGTTTACACTATCATATATTAAGTGAGCAATAGAGCTAGGCCTATAAAATGCATATATAGTATACACACTACTTACCTTAAAATATTTTCATCCTTAGCTTATAGTGAGTAATGAATATATTTATTATAGGAAGTCTAAATAAATGAAGAATGGGTATAATTGAAAACCGCTGCATTAGCAAAATGCTGTAAAGAGGGGCCCTCCTGTAATAACGTCTAAAGTCCATTGTCTTTGAGGAAATTGAGGACATGTAAATATATATATATATTTTCCCAGTTATCTAAGACATAGGGTAAATAATATGGAATAGGAACATTCTTATTGGCAAGTACAAGCTGTGTGACTGTTTCATGCCTGAAGGTGTGGGGATTGGGTCTATAGTTTATTTTGAAGTGTATTTCTAAACTACCCTGCTATCCTGCTATGGAGAGCAGGATAGGATGAACAAAGAGGCTTTAGGAAGGGTAGGGGGTGTGTAGACCAAGTGTTTGCTGTGAAACATATAGGTGAACAATATTTAGATAAGGGTAAAGAGGTGTTTGTGGCATTTATGGATTTGGAAAAGGCATATGATAGGGTGGATAGAGGGGCAATGTGGCAGATGTTGCAAATGTATGGAATAGGAGGTAGGTTATTGAAAGTGGTGAAAAGTTTTTACGAGGATAGTGAGGCACAGGTTAGAGTATGTAGGCGAGAGGGAGATTATTTCCCAGTAAAAGTAGGCCTTAGACAGGGATGTGTGATGTCACCGTGGTTGTTTAATATATTTATAGATGGAGTTGTGAGAGAAGTGAATGCTCGGGTGTTGGCAAGAGGTGTGGGGTTAAAAGATAAAGAATCTAACACAAAGTGGGAGTTGTCACAGTTGCTCTTTGCTGATGACACTGTGCTTTTGGGGGATTCTGAAGAGAAGTTGCAGAGGTTGGTGGATGAGTTTGGTAGGGTATGTAAAAGAAGGAAATTAAAAGTGAATATAGGAAAGAGTAAGGTGTTGAGGATAACAAAAAAATTAGATAATGGAAGATTGGATATCAGATTGGAGGGAGAGAGTATGGAGGAGGTGAATGTGTTCATATATTTGGGAGTGGATGTGTCAGCACATGGGTATATGAAGGATGAGGTGAATCATAGAATTAATGAGGGGAAAAAGGTGAGTGGTGCACTGATGAGCTTGTGGAGACAGAGAACTTTATCCATGAAAGCAAAGTGGGGATGTATGAGAGTATAGTTATACCAACATTCTTGTATGGGTGTGAGACATGGGTTGTGAATGTTGCAACAAGGAGAAGGCTGGAGGCAGTGGAGATGTCGTGTCTGAGGGCAATGTGTGGTGTGAATATAATGCAGAGAATCCATAGTTCGGAGATTAGGAAGAGGTGTGGGATTAGAGCTGAGGAGGGGTTGTTGAGATGGTTTGGACATATAGAAAGGATGGAGTAAAATAGAATGACTTCGAGAGTATATAAATCTGTAGTGGAGGGAAGGCGGGGTAGGGGTCGGCCTAGAAAAGGTTGGAGGGAGGGGGTAAAGGAGGTTTTGTGTGCTTGGGGCTTGGACTTCCAGCAAGTGCGTGAGCATGTTAGATAGGAGCGAATCTAGACAAATGGTTTTTAGGACTTGACGTGCTGTTGGAGTGTAGGCAAGGTAACGTTTATGAAGGGTTTCAGGGAAACCGGCAGGCCGGACTTGATTCCTGGAGATGGGAAGTACAGTGCCGGCACTATGAAGGAGGGGTGTTAATGTTGCAGTTTTTGACAGTGATGGAGTGAATGATGATGAAAGTTTTTTTGTCGGGCCACCCTGCCTTGGTGGGAAACGGCCGATTTGTTAATAAATGAATATAATTTCTAGTTACTTTTTGCTGATGATACTGTGCTTATGGGAGATTCTAAAGAAAAGTTGCAAAGGTTAGTGGACGAGTTTGGGAGAGTGTGTAAAGGTAGAAAGTTAAAAGTGAACATAGATAAGAGTAAGGTGATGAGGGTATCAAACGATTTAAATAAAGAAAAATTGGATATCACATTGGAGAGAGGGATTATGGAAGAAGTAAATGTTTTCAGATATTTGGGAGTTGACGTGTCAGCGGATGGGTTTATGAAGGATGAGGTTAACCATAGAATTGATGAAGGAAAAAAGGTGAGTGGTGCATTGAGGTATCTGTGGAGACAAAAAAGTTATCCATGGAGGCAAAGAAGGGAATGTACGAAAGTATAGTGGTACCAACACTCTTATATGGGTGTGAAGCATGGGTTGCAAATGCTGCAGCGAGGAGGAGGCTGGAGGCAGTGGAGATGTCCTGTCTAAGGGCAATGTGTGGTGTAAATATTATGCAGAAAATTCGGAATGTGGAAATTAGGAGAAGGTGTGGAGTTACTAAAAGTATTTGTCAGAGGGCTGAAGAGGGGTTGTTGAGGTGGTTTGGTCATTTAGAGAGAATGGATCAAAGTAGAATGACTTGGAGAGCGTATAAATCTGTAGGGAAGGAAGGCGGGGTAGGGTCGTCCTAGAAAAGGTTGGAGGGAAGGGGTAAAGGAGGTTTTGTGGGCGAGGGGCTTGGACTTCCAGCAAGCATGTGTGAGCGTGTTAGATAGGAGTGAATGGAGACTAATGGTTTTTGGGACATGACGATCTGTTGGAGTGTGAGCAGGGTAACATTTTGTGAAGGGATTCAGGGAAACCAGTTAATTGATTTAGTTGGACTTGAGTCCTGGAAATGGGAAGTACAATGCCTGCACTTTAAAGGAGGGGTCTGAGATAGTGACAGCTGGGAGGGACTTTTCTCAGCTGTCGTATCTGAGCTCCTCTGCAAAGACAGTGATTATGTATGAGTGTGGTGAAAGTGTTGAATGATGATGAAAGTATTTTCTTTTTGGGGATTTTTTCTTTCTTTTTGGGTCACCCTGCCTCGGTGGGAGACGGCCGACTTGTTGAAAAAAAAAAAAATTCTAAACTACTGTATTATTTTCAGATTGCACAATGAGAAAGCCTGTAAACACCTATGGAAGTGTGCGGTTGAGCATCATTCCTTTTTCCGTTTGAAAGCTCCCAGTAAGGGGCCCTCAGGGAGACAAAATTTCTTTAGAATGGGCTCACGATTCAGATACAGGTACAATACACTCTGTGGTTGTTTCATTGAGATTTGTGCCATTATTTTTACTATTCTTTTTTCTATTTTGTTTGTAGTTGAAATACCTGCTATAGTGTAGTAAAAGTTTTGATGGAAAATTTGTCCTGTACATATATTTTTCATGCATTTCTTTATAAAATAACATTGCAGTTGTCAAAACTTTGTCTTTACACATATTGCAGTGGACGCACAGAGTTCCAAACAACCCTACAGCAGCGTACCAGGCGCACAGTACAGTTTGAACGTCGACCAAGTCAGCGATTTGCCAGACGGCAAAGTCACGTTGTTAGGGAAAAACAGCGTAAGAGTGTAATAGAAAAAAAGTCAGAAAATGGAAAAGTAGTTGGTATTAATGAAACCACTACTGCAACTAATATTATTGCTACAGCTGTTTCTACTTCAGATATGCCTGCTATTAGTGCAGCAACCACCACAGCAAGCAGTGCCAGCAGCACCTCCAGTGTCACCAAACCCACTTTTTCAGCTTCGAGCACTTCAACCATCCCATCCTGCACCACCACCCCTCCTCCATCTCCTCTGGATGCTCCCTCTTCCCCCATGCCCTCTAGTGGCATGTCTCTGACATGCCCATCAACTTCATCTGTAATTTCTCAATCATCATCTACCACATCCACAACCTGTGCTGTTGGAGCTGCTATTGCTGGAGCTTCTGCAACATCTAATGAAGAAACAGGTACTGTACTTTGCAGTTTTATCTTACGCTGCCGTTTCTTTTCAGAGTACATATGCACATTTGTAGATCGTGTGAAAATTTTAACAAAGTTCTGTGCTTATTTTGTATTTTCTATTAATTATCTATAATACAGGTACAGTATATGATTTTGACATTTCGATACCAGGTGAAATATTTATCGTTTGGTATAAAATTTTATAGCAGCTTTTATTATGTTGTTAAAAGATACCTGTGATACATGAAGGCAAATATCTAAGAATGTTGGAGTCTTTACTTAATGACCCTAACATAGAGTGGGGAAAGTTATTGACCCTTACTATATAAATCAAAATTTAATTGAAAAAGTTTGGCCCTATGTTTAATTATGAATAGTATAAAAGTGCTATAATTATACTCTTGCCAAATATCTGTTAGAATCCATCATGTAATTTCTTAGCATTGGAAGGTGATGGGGTTTTGTGTTTAGGAGTGGGTAAGAGATAGGTGGAATCAGCCATTTCTTTGATGAAAAATGGAAGGAAAAAACTCTTGCTTGGCATTGGATAAGTTGCCAAGGGCTTCACGAAGCTTGGAGAACACTATTGCTTTAGTGGTGCTTGTAAAGCTGATGTTTTCTTTATACAGAACTTTGTATCAGTATATTGTTTTCAAATCCCTTACAAGTTTCTTGTACAATTTGCAACATTCACTATGGCTCATTGATCTACATAGTCACACTTTCTGCAAAGTGAATTCATTAGGGCTGATTGAATCTCCACCATCCTCCTTAGCTGGCAGTTCAGCTTGTCCTTGCTGAACCTGAATTAACTCCTTATTGGAAGTTTTCTCCATCTGCTTGCAACAACTTCTTCACATCAGCCTTCTCAATGTCATCCAACTCAGTTTGCTTTGAAAGTTGCATGATGTTTTGTAAATTCTAGAACTACAGCACATTGAAATCATTTATGCATGCCAAAGATTTATCTATGCACAATTTGGTTTAGTAGCTGTAACTTCCTTCCACAAGTGACTGACGTTGGGATTGCTTTATGTATAACTTTGCCAAAATTCCTTTAATATTGGCTTATCTGGACCATCTGTTTTGCTGATGAGTTGGAACATTGATCTTTTCATATAACAAGCTGTTAGTGAATCTAAAACATTTTGATCCATTGTGAATCAGCATCATCATATTCTTTGGGAGAACCCTTACCCTTACATACTTGGAAGGTTCAGGCAAAGTAACAGGTTGTCCTGAGAAGTTAAACATGCTTCTATGTGGAGCCATCTTTTTTTTTTTTTTACTTAATTCTAGCAAAATAATAGAAAAATAGCTACTGATTCTGCATCAGTACTAGAAGCCTTGCCACTCATTTTACAGTTACATATTTATATTTCTAGGCTTCTACCAGTTAAATATACCGTAAGTAAAATTGAATGTTTCCATTACTGAACTCTTACCTTGTTGCTCTAGATCTTCAAATTTTCTCTCTCTCTCTCTCTCTCTCTCTCTCTCTCTCTCTCTCTCTCTTTCTTTTTAAACACTTTGACCATCTCCCACTGAGATAGTGACCCCCTCCCCCCCCCCAAAAAAAAAGAAACATATTTGTCAGCTGACTTGCCCAAAATGCATAGACATTTAAATTCAAATGACCCTCTGAATTGCAATATTCCCACTTCTTTCAGAGTACAGACATTGTACTTCCCACCTCTAGGAATCAAGACCAACTAACCAATTTCTCTGAATCTCTTCATAAATGTTATCTTGCTCACACTACAACAGCACATCAAGCCATAAAAACCACTTATCTCCTTATTTTCTCCATAATTACATTCACAACAGTGGATGTTATGCTGGTTTTGATGCCCTTGATCCACATACACATTAGTCCATCCATTTTGTCAATTAAAATTTTGTTATCATCCCATAGCAGTTGTAGGCATCACAAGGAAAGCCTCTTGCAAGTGAATTCAATAGAGGTGTAATATTCTGCTGAATGTTGTTGCACTCCAGAGATTTCAAGAAAGGCATACCTGTCAGAGTCAGTACTTCAGAGTAGTGATGTATCGGATATCCGCATCCGCGGAACATCCATACAATTTCTTACATCTGCATCTTACTGTAAACAGATATCCGCATCCGAATCCGTGGAACATCCATACAATTTCTTACATCCGCATCAGCATCCACATATGCAAAATAAGTAAGACATCCTCATACGCGTCCGCATCCTCGAATATCTAAATTTTCTCATCCGATACATCTCTACTTCAGAGAAACTAATGAAACAAACAAGCTATAGGAAGAGTTCTGCAGTATCTATGAAAATAAAATCTAATAACTCTTAACAAGAATTAATAACAGATCAAGCAGTTTGTTAAGTAAAAGGGCATATTAGCACTAATGAGGCATTTATTACCTAACATATTGTCAATACTTTTACCAATATTTATACAGATCAAGCAGTAAAGGTGGGTTCAACAGCAGGTGCTGGAAAACCATGAAAAAGAAAAGAGAAACCTGGAACAATACAGAATGCACCCAAACTCAGAAACTACTAACCAGATGTACATATGAGCCAGAAATGAATATACTGTACAAATTTAAGGAGAGAAGAAAGAATTTGATAAAGTAATAGTAAATAAGAGCAAGTCCACATCTACTATTCAAGTTTGTAAGAGCAATTTTAATGTGAAAGATAAAATACAAAAAATTTAAGGTAATAACAAGATTGATGGATTTTAGGTGGTAATGTGAAATTAGGTATGAAGTTTTAAAGTGTACTTTGGAGAATCTTGTTTTACAGTTTATGGACTATTTTCTAAGTACACTTTAAAACTTCATACATTAGGCTGTAATTACACATGCATGTGCCTTCTAAGGTGATACATATTTACTCTGTAATTATACAGAGACTAATAAGTCCTTTAATTTATTTTTATAGGGGGTTCACTAGAGTTTTGCTTAATGCTTAAGATGAAAATTCGGTTATGGGGAATTGTCTTCAGCTTTGAGGATTCTGTACTTTTACAGGTTTTTACTGTATTTCAATAAATTTAAAAGTTATTGTAAAATTCTGTACATTCATGAGTTTACAGTAGTTGCTAAAGAAGTTACTTACCCTTACTAAACTCAACAGTTGCTTGTTGAATGCTGCTGTAGATTGGCATATGAATGCTTGACTGAGCTGAGATCTTTGCAGCATTACAGATCTTACTTCTTTCCTCCACCCTCCATTGTCCCTCCTCCTCAACAGTTATCCTCTGATGTTGACAAACTGTTATGCTAGCACTCTTTACACAATGTGACAATCTTTCACTTTCTTTCTAAACTACGTTAGTTTTTGGGACTAATAAAATCTGCTAGAGTAGTGCCAATCTGCCAGGAGTGGTCTTGAGTTGCTGTCCCAGCTGTGTCTCAAACATCCCACTTTTCTAAAATAATTTCAGCCATCCTTTTCTTAAGATAGCCAGCCCTCCCCTACCACCCACTACCCTGATGACCTATGTCTTACAACTCATCCTTTCTTTTTCTTGCTCTACTGGGCCTGTAGAAGATGCCACGTATGCTGCTGAAGACAGGCTAGACACCTTGATTAAGAGCTTGGCCAAAGACACATCAGTACCAAGCTATTTGGACAGTACAGTCAATGAGTTGGCCAGGGCTAAGCCTTGTCAGAAAGAGGTCGGGGCAGAGGCCTTGCCACAGCCCACAGGGGCTATAGGTAAGAGTGATCAATGTTGCCATGAACTAGTAGCACAGTATGACTGTAAAACAGGCTGTTTTGTCTGGTAAATATGTGTTTTTTGCTGATTTGCTTCTGGCTAAGGCTTATTCTTGGGAAAATAAATTGGTACAGAAAGTCTCAGGCAGATGCCTATGTTTATTATGAGGAATTCAGGATGAATTTCAGTGTGAAATGTGAAGTTTTCCGGATAAATTTATTTTGATATTTTCAATAAATGTTAGAGAATAAAATACTGTACATAGTTTTTAGTAGAACCCCTTCTCCTGTATATATTACTAAATGTAAAAGGGGAAACTTTCGTTTTTCATTTTGGGCCACCCCGCTTCGGTGGGAAACGGCCGACATGTTGAAAGAAGAAGAAGTCTTTAGTAGAATGGAACTAATTATTAATATCTCATTATTGAGTAGAATGCCTGTTCTGCAGTTTGCTGGCATTTAGTATTGTAATATAATGTGCTAAGTTAAAATTTGCTTATTTTCCTAAACTTGCAACTGGATGATTTTTGCAGTGCCAGCAAGAATTAGGAAGCATGAATCCAAGTTGTGTAGTCTGATCTCTTGATAAGTTTTCCGCTTGTGCATCCACATTGGCTACACCTTTATATTTAGGTTTTCTTTTGTAGAATGTTAGAAAACAGATTTATGAAGGCTATGCTTTGCATCATTTACTATAAAATTTTGCATCTTTATAACACATTTAATTTTGTGAAACAGTTTTTTGTAGTAGCATTAAAAGTTATTAACTTTCTTTTCTAGATTAGACATGCATAATGTGACAGCATGAATGTCAACTGCAAACTTGCTGATGCACTTTGCCATTTACATTGCTCCAGTCATAAAATATATTATTATTATTATTTCTAAGGAAACTTATAGGTAGTAGACTGGTTGGTCATAGTAATAAAGTGAAAGTACAGTATTACTGCCAGTGGGAGAAGTTACACATTCTCTTTTTTATTGTTAACACTATTCTTCAGTATATTTTAATGATCACAGTATGAAGAATACAAGTTATAATAATATGGCTGGAACAGTTTACAAGTTCTTAATAAATTCTGCTCCTTCCTTGTTACATTTCCTGAAATTCGCTTTCACTTTCATAAAGATGTATGCCTCATGTTCCAACAAGCCACTAGTCCTGCCTAGTGTGGGAAAGTAGGCTCACTACAGTGCTCTTCTATTCTGTTGTTCTTATTTACCACTACTACCATTATTACTTCTGGTATTTCTGTTACTACTACATGTACTACACTTATTATTACCACAGTTATTACTATACATATTGCTACTACACTTACTACTTCTTCTTTCAACAAATCAGCCGTTTCCAACCAAGGCGGGGTGGCCCAAAGAGAAAAACAGAAGTTTCTCTTTTTAACTTTAGTAATGTATACAGGAGAAGGAGTTACTAGCCCCTTGCTCCTGGCATTTTAGTTGACTCTTACGACACGCATGGCTTACGGAGGAAGAATTCTGTTCCACTTCCCCATGGAGATAAGAGGAAATAAGAAAAAGAACTAGGAAGAAAATAGAGGAAAACCCAGAGGGGGGGTGTATATATATGCTTGTACATGAATGTGTAGTGTGACCTAAGTATAAGTAGAAGTAACAAGACATTACCTGAAATCTTGCATGTTTCTTTCTTCTTTCTTTCAACACGTCGGCCGTTTCCCACCGAGGCAGGGTGGCCCAAAAGGAAAAACGAAAGTTTCTCCTTTCACATTTAGTAATATATACAGGAGAAGGGGTTACTAGCCCCTTGCTCCCGGCATTTTAGTTGCCTCTTACGACACGCATGGCTTACGGAGGAAGAATTCTGTTCCACTTCCCCATGGAGATAAGAGGAAATTAGAAGAAAACCCAGAGGGTACATGAATGTGTAGTGTGATCTAAGTGTAAGTAGAAGTAGCAAGAACCTGAAATCTTGCATGTTTATGAAACAGAAAAAAGACACCAGCAATCCTACCATCATGTAAAACAATTACAAGCTTTCGTTTTACTTCTTCTTCTTTCAACACGTCGGCCGTTTCCCACCAAGGCGGGGTGGCCCAAAAGGAAAAAAACGAAAGTTTCCCCTTTTACAATTAGTAATATACACAGAAGAAGGGGTTACCAGCCCCTTGCTCCCGGCATTTTAATCGCCTCTTACGACACGCATGGCTTACGGAGGAAGAATTCTGTTCCACTTCCCCATGGAGATAAGAGGAAATAAGAACAAGAACTAGTAAGAAAATAGAAGAAAACCCAGAGGGGTGTGTATATATATATGCTTGTACATGAATGTGTAGTGTGACCTAAGTGTAAGTAGAAGTAACAAGACATACCTGAAATCATGCATGTTTATGACACAGAAAAAAGACACCAGCAATCCTACCATCATGTAAAACAAATACAGGCTTTCGTTTTACACTCACTTGGCAGGACGGTAGTACCTCCCTGGGCGGCTGCTGTCTACCAACCTACTACCTAGCTTTCGTTTTACACTTACTACTATTCTTCTTTCTTTCAACACGTCGGCTGTTTCCCACCGAGGCAGGGTGGCCAAAAGGAAAAACGAAAGTTTCTCCTTTTACATTTAGTAATATATACAGGAGAAGGGGTTACTAGCCCCTTGCTCCCGGCATTTTAGTTGCCTCTTACGACACGCATGGCTTACGGAGGAAGAATTCTGTTCCACTTCCCCATGGAGATAAGAGGAAATTAGAAGAAAACCCAGAGGGGTGTGTATATATATGCTTGTACATGAATGTGTAGTGTGATCTAAGTGTAAGTGTAAGTAGAAGTAGCAAGATGTACCTGAAATCTTGCACTACTACCATCACTACTACAACTATTACTACTACCATAACTACTACTATTATTACTGTACATAAAAAAAATTGAGTATATTTTAACACACATTTTTTTTAAAAATCCTGTCAGTTTAATTATGTCCACCCAAAGTACATTAACTGATGGCACTCACCCTACAAATAACCCATAAAATAATTTTAAAAGTACAATTAAATTCAGAAAGGATAAAAAGGCACATTACCATGACTGGAACAATACACAAATAACCAGAATATTGTCAGTGGAATGTCTTGAAGTCTTTTGCTTAGTATTACAAAGTCATGATTCCATTATGCATTTCGATTTTTTGGCTTTGGTTTTACACAATAGCATATATTATTAATAAAATACATTTGCTGTGTACAGTAGTTGTCAGTGATATTTTTAACCAGACCTTTAATATAATTTTCCCATCCTCTCCTAAAAGTCCAAGCCACCTCAACAACTGGTATTATGTCATTCATATTTACATTGTCATTTACAAATTTAAATAAAATATTAGGCTCTGTCTTGCTAATTTCTTTCAGTTTCTTTCTTTCCATGTTAGTCTTGTATGTTTATTTCAGGCTTGCTAAAAATTCTTCTAATTTTCTGGGTAGGAACATTTTTATATGTTAATTTCCAAATTCTTTCTTACTTTTCATAGCTCTGCAGCACCTTCCACTAAACCATTTGCTATTGTTAGTTATATTACCTCCATGTTTAGAATATATTGTTTGATGCCATCTTCATATATGCTGCAGAATTTATCATATACTGAAGATTGTTTATAACTGTTCCTTGCAGTATTCTATTTCAAATCATTTCTTGGAAATATTATTCATGTGTGTAATTACATATGAGAGTTTATTCAGGAAGGTTGAGCTACAGCTCTCGTTACTGTTTCTTATCTTTTGGCTGACGTAATTGATTCTTGTCCTATCTATTTTAATCCCTGCTTAGAATTCACTTCTGTTATACTGTTCAGGTCATTCCACTTATTTATCACTTTTATATTGAGGGTATTTTTTTCTGACATCTCTCTGGTTTATTTGGGTGTGAAGTTTCTAACTTTGCCCACTTGTTATTCTTTCAACTCTACTATCTTTTTTCTACCCTGTATATGTCCATATATGCCCTGGAGTATTTTTTATATGATCATATATTTCTTCATAGCTCATGGATTGGATGCTGGTATACAAAGATATATTATAGAACACTATAAGGAAAAACTGTTAACAAAATTGATCAGCAATTGTTATTTGCTCCATAGTAGGAAGGTGGTTTTAGAGGGCAGAATGATATTCAGTTAATGTATCATAGTATTCATGCTGAGAAACACAAAATTGAGCTTCAAATGATTATAATGTAACTTAACAGTTTGTACTTACATTACAAAGTGTGAGTGCTTAGAGAGCTGGAGATCTTAAGATAGTTTATGCATGCAAGTAAGAGGCTCAAATGTATACAGTGGACCCCCGAGTTTCGTAAACCCCGGAAATCGTGCATTTATGTAAGTAAAATATTGTAAGTGCTTGTGGAAAAGTATTTTTGGGGGTCTGAAATAGACTAACCTACGTGACATTTTTCCTTAAGGGAGTAAATTCGTTCGGTAATGGCACTTGAGCAGACTTGAGGAGTGAAGTTTTTATGAAACTCGGGGGTCCACTGTAGTTATTTATATGTGACCCTCTTAGTAGTATATATTAAAAGAGAAGAGGTAAATCTGCTGACTTTTCAATCAGTATATACCACTAAAGAAATAAAAATTAATATTTTGCTTACCATCATCATAACAGAAGCAGAGATAATGGTGAACAAGATGAAAAATCTAGACTGTTGCAACAGCAGTAGTATTACTGGGACTGGAGCAAAAGTTACATCACTCACCACCAAAGTAAAGGATATCAATGTGGTGGTTATTCCCAACAATCAAGCCACTCTTACAAAGAACACTGCTCGTCCAATTCCTCCCGATCAATTCAAATCAAACATTCTGAAAGGTAACTTGTCTTAAAATGTAACAATTTCATTGTTTCTGTGCATAATTACTTATTTGTGGCTAGGAATAAACCTATACTTATGATGTCCCATCCTTTTAATTTATTAGAATTATTGCTAGCCAATTTGAGTTCTGGATGTGGAGAGTACGGAACAGTGGGCATGGATTTTGCAGTTCAGAGGGTCACTGGAACTGTGATGTCTGTGCACCTCCTGCAAGACAGTTAAGCTAAACTGCAATAGTGTGTGAGTACACAACTCTGATGTACTGGTGACCAACTCTTAATTTTTTTTTCCTACTTCTGTGGGTTCTATCATGCCTGCTCTTATAACCGAGCCTGCCTGGCTTGTTTGGTGCTTGCGTGATCAACTAGGCTGTTACTGGCTCACATATCCATCACAACCTGGTTGATCTGGCAGCCTACCTGTAAGGTGTTACAATACCTGCAGCATTGTATTTCACAAACCTTCTAATATGCTTTCTTATGAAAGGAATACTGTCTGCAATCTTTTTTTTTTTTCCTTTATTTTTTCTGACAGGCTCTCATGAACCTGTAAGTGGTAATATCCACTATTTATGCTCTGTCTTCCAATGTTTTAAAATTCTAACTTTAAAACCTGCCCTCATAATTACTATTTTTTTTGTTTACCATTGATATCCTTTTTGTTACACATCTATAATATTTAAAAAAAAATTTTTTACTGAGGGCATCAGAACATGCACAGTACTGTACTACAAGAGGGGTAAAAGAGAAAGTAGGATTAAAGAGGAACAAAGAGGATTTAAACTTTTGTTTTTCTCTTTGGGCCACCCCACCTTGGTGGGAAATGGCCGATTTGTTGAAAGAAGAAAGAGGATTTAGGAAGGGTAGGGGATATATAGACCAAGTGTTTGTATTGAAGAACCAGTGTCCCCCTCATTTTGATAGATATGTTCCTGCCTGATGGCGCATAAGGCAAAATTGCATATAACGGATTCCTGATAATATATAAAAGATAGGGATTTGTTCTCAGACTTTACCAATTCCACATATTTTTTCCTCAATTAGTTTTTTACCAAATGAATTCATACTTTGTGGAAGTTTATTTCATGCATGTATGAAGGCCTCACATTTTTTTGGAAAAGATTGAGCAATAAATGTAGATTATGACAGCTGTACTAAGTTTAATGAGGCTATCAACTCTTATTTTTATATACATAATAGGAATCTTTAATATGCTTTACAAACTTCACAGATTATGTACAGTGTATATATATTTTGCACATATAGAAATGCGACTTTACATAATAGCAAATTTTCATAGAAACAAAGCCATATAAAGCAAGGGAAACCTGTAATTTATTTTTAAGAAAATAAATTCACCAATTACATGCTGCATACATGCTCATTTATTTCTTTACACACATATGCTTGCACTTACTCTCCTGTGTTAGACCAGATTTGTGTGTAAATTCTTTTCTAATATGTATTTTAATTTCAGTTCTTCAATTATACCACATCTTAAGTACATATATCATATTTTATTAATTTTTTTAACATGCTGGTCATCTCCTACCGAGGTAGGGTGACCCAAAAAAAGAAACATTTTCACTATCATTCACACTATCACTGTCTTGCCAGAAGCACGCAGATACGACAGTTTAACAAAAAAAGGCACAATACCGTGACTGGAACAGTACACAAATAACCTGCACATAGGAGAGAGGAGCTTACTACAACGTTTCAGTCCGACTTGGACCATTTACAAAGTCACACTAACAAAAAGGAGAGACGGAGGGAGTATATATAGGCCAGCAGACAGGGACGGGACAAGAGCGGTAGTAGGAAAGGAGAAAGAGAGGTAGTAGTAGTGGAGTCAGTCAAATACAGTGGACCCCCGAGTTACGAGCATAATTCATTCCAGAAGGCTGCTCAAGTGCCATTACTGAACGAATTTTCTCCCTTAAGGAATAATGTCAAGTAGGTTAGTCCATTTCAGACCCCCAAAAATACACTTACAAAAGCACTTACAATATTACACTTACATAATTGTACGATTTCCGAGGTGCTCGTAACTAAAGAGGAGCACTGCAAGGGAGCTAGGGGCCCACAAAGGGTAGGAGCAAGAACACAGAGGGGGGAAAAATATAATAATGGACCAAATACCCATGGCAGAAGAAAGAAAACCCAAAGGAGACAAAGGGAGAAAGAAAAAAGAATCAGGTTGTCACGGGGGTTCTGAAGTTTGGAGCATTTACGATGTAATGGGAAGGAAGGCATCTACAGAGGCAAAGCCACAACTAAGATTCATACAAGGAAAGTTGTGTATAAGGGAGGATTCAACCAGACGGCAACTGTGAAAGTTTGAAGTAGAGTAGATAGTTTTAGCAGAAGACCAGTCAATAGGATGACCGTGATCTCTGACATGACAGAAAAGAGCCATGTCAGAAGATCACGGTCACCCTATTGACTGGTCTTCTGCTAAAACTGTCTACTGTCAACTTTCACAGTTGCCATCTGGTTGAATCCTCCCTTATACACAACTTTCCTTGTATGAATCTTAGTTGTGGCTTTGCCTCTGTAGATGCCTTCCTTTCCCATTACATCGTAAAATGCTCCAAACTTCAGAACACCCGTGACTTAACCTGATTCTCTTTTTTTTCCCTTCTCCCTTTGTCTCCTTTGGGTTTTCTTTCTTCTGCCTTGAGTATTTGGTCCATTATTATATTTTCCCCCCCTCTGTGTTATTGCTCCTACCCTTTGTGGACCCCTAGCTTCCTTGCAGTGCTCCTCTTTCTTAGTATTTGACTGACTCCACTACTACTACTACTACCTCTACCACTACCTCTCTTCCTCCTTTCCTACTACCTCTCTTGTCCCGTCCCTGTCTGCTGGCCTATATATACTCCCTCCTTCTCTCCTTTTTGTTAGTGTGACTTTGTAAATGGTCCAAGTCGGACCGAAACGTCGTCATAAGCTCCTCACTCCTATGTGCGGGTTATTTGTGTATACGACAGTTTAGATGTCACTCTGAACAGCAAATATCCCAAACCCCTCCTTTAGATTGCAGGCACTGTACTTCCCACCTCCAGGACAAGTATTTAATTATAGGCATTCAGTATCCTACACTTTTAGACACTACTAATGTATTAACAATTTCAGTTCTCGAACTTGTAATGGCTTTATAATTAGTTCTGCCAAAAATGTTTACAGTGGTACCCCGACTTACGATGGTCCCCAAACTCACCCTTTTATGTAAGTTTATTTTTTTAAATGCTTTTGTAAGTGTAATTTTGGGGGTCTAAAAAGACTAGTCTATTTTACATCATTCCTTATGGGGATAAATTCGTTTGGTAATGGCACTTGAACAGCATTCTGGAATGAAAAAATATCGTAAGTCGGGGTACCACTGTATATGCTTTTTGAAGTATTGATATAAACATATAAACCAAAAATTCACAACACATTTATGTACCTTCTGAACTATTGGCTTATTTATTCATATTACATTATTTTATTTAATATAGCCAAGGCAGAAGAGGAGTTGAAAAAAGGACCAGTTAGTGCAGATATTGACAAAGTTTCCTGTGGAAAACTCAGAGTTGCAAATGGGTAAGTTTGTTGTATATTGTTCTGTATCTATTGTGTGTATATTAGCCACAACATACCATTTTTCTTTTGATATTCATTCATGATTTGATAGTGTTAAGGATGGATAGAAACGTTGTTCACTTTTCATTTCAAATTTTTGAGCTTGTTGTGGTTTACATCCAAATGGTACACTGCCTAAAATAGTCATTAAAAGACAAGCATTGCTGAACAGGCTTTTATTGGAATAACATTTTCCCCTGTGTAGAGTGGTGATCAAGTGATGGTTTGATAAAGTTCTACATAACAATATGTCTCAATAAAAAAAATTGTGCAACATGTGTTTTTTCTCTTGTTGTGATTTGTTCCATTTGTGGTATTATAACTTATTCTTTGCATGTATACTAGCTATGTACATAATAATAATGTTCTGAGACTGTATACTACTTAATTAACTACAGTTTCTTTCCTTTCTTTCAACACGTCGGCCGTTTCCCACCGAGGCAGGGTGGCCCAAAAGGAAAAACGAAAGTTTCTCCTTTTACATTTAGTAATATATTCAGGAGAAGGGGTTACTAGCCCCTTGCTCCCGGCATTTTAGTCGCCTCTTACGACACACATGGCTTACGGAGGAAGAATGCTGTTCCACTTCCCCGTGGAGATAAGAGGAAATAAGAACAAGAACTAGTAAGAAAATAGAAGAAAACCCAGAGGGGTGTGTATATATATGCTTGTACATGAATGTGTAGTGTGACCTACGTGTAAGTAGAAGTAGCAAGATGTACCTGAAATCTTACATGTTTATGAGACAGAAAAAATTAACTACAGTTACTGGTGCTATATATTATTTTGTCATTTGTAAAATTTCTTGCATAACCTTTGCTGATTTGCATATTCATGTATTACTGTAATGTCTAGATAAAATTAAAAAAATTTGTTTTGTGTCATGTACAGTAGGGCCCCACTTTATGACGTTTCGTCTTACAGCGTTATGCTAATACAGACATTTAAATTTTGACCAAAACTCGCTATACGGCTCCTCCCACCTGACTTTCTAATACGGTTACCACGGGCCACCCGCTTTGATTACATTCTCTGTGAGCACCGCATCTCTCCATTATGTCTGGAAACTTTCAAAAATTTCAAGAGTTTCAAAGTTTTCATATTTTATACAGTGGTCCCTCGGTTTTCGTGCTTCTCCAAACTCGAACATTTATGTAAGTGTATTTTCGTAAGTGCTGTTGCAAGTGTATTTTTGGGGGTCTGAAATAGAATAACCTACGTGACATTATTTCTTAAGGAAGTAAATTCGTTCGGTAATGGCACTTGAGCAGCATTCTGGAACGAATTTTCGGTGAAAACTGAGGGACCACTGTATATATACGTACAGTGGTACCCTGCTTTACGTAATTAATTTGTTCCAGAATGCTGTTCAAATGCCGTTACCAAACAAATTTGTTCCCATAAGGAATAATGTAAATTAGATTA
>WNWK01002609.1:18661-23661 GCA_009830355.1 Cherax destructor | reverse complement strand
AGTTGAAAGTGAACATAGATAAGAGTAAGGTGATGAGGGTATCAAACGATTTAAATAAAGAAAAATTGGATATCACATTGGAGAGAGGGATTATGGAAGAAGTAAATGTTTTCAGATATTTGGGAGTTGACGTGTCAGCGGATGGGTTTATGAAGGATGAGGTTAACCATAGAATTGATGAAGGAAAAAAGGTGAGTGGTGCATTAAGGTATCTGTGGAGACAAAAAACGTTATCCATGGAGGCAAAGAAGGGAATGTACGAAAGTATAGTGGTACCAACACTCTTATATGGGTGTGAAGCATGGGTTGCAAATGCTGCAGCGAGGAGGCGGCTGGACGCAGTGGAGATGTCCTGTCTAAGGGCAATGTGTGGTGTAAATATTATGC
The DNA here is from genome assembly GCA_009830355.1 of Cherax destructor. Classification (NCBI taxonomy): domain Eukaryota; kingdom Metazoa; phylum Arthropoda; class Malacostraca; order Decapoda; family Parastacidae; genus Cherax; species Cherax destructor. The sequence continues at coordinate 23,274 of WNWK01002609.1, read as the reverse complement.
AGAAAATTCGGAATGTGGAAATTAGGAGAAGGTGTGGAGTTACTAAAAGTATTTGTCAGAGGGCTGAAGAGGGGTTGTTGAGGTGGTTTGGTCATTTAGAGAGAATGGATCAAAGTAGAATGACTTGGAGAGCGTATAAATCTGTAGGGGAAGGAAGGCGGGGTAGGGGTCGTCCTAGAAAAGGTTGGAGGGAAGGGGTAAAGGAGGTTTTGTGGGCGAGGGCTTGGACTTCCAGCAAGCGTGTGTGAGCGTGTTAGATAGGAGTGAATGGAGACGAATGGTTTTTGGGACATGACGATCTGTTGGAGTGTGAGCAGGGTAACATTTTGTGAAGGGATTCAGGGAAACCAGTTAATTGATTTAGTTGGTCTTGAGTTCTGGAAATGGGAAGTACAATGCCTGCACTTTAAAGGAGGGGTCTGAGATAGTGACAGCTGGGAGGGACTTTTCTCAGCTGTCGTATCTGAGCTCCTCTGCAAAGACAGTGATTATGTATGAGTGTGGTGAAAGTGTTGAATGATGATGAAAGTATTTTCTTTTTGGGGATTTTCTTTCTTTTTGGGTCACCCTGCCTCGGTGGGAGACGGCCGACTTGTTAAAAAAAAAATATATATATATATATATATACATTTACTTACCTTTATTGAAGAGTTGCAGGCATCTGGAAGGTAGAGTTGCTGACAGGGGCAGGGTGTTAGTGGTTGGAAGGGGAATCCCCCTCCAAAAGGACTTCAGGGAACAAGTCCCTCTCTGGGGTTACTTCCCTTCTTGGTCTTTTAATGCCACTAGGACCAGCTTGAGAGTCACTAGACCCCTGCCTGGTGAAGTAACTGTCCACAGTCCTCTGTTTCTGGCGACTTTTCAACACTTTCCTGAAGTGCAACATGCCTCTGTCACTGAAGTGGCTGCACAGAAGGCTCATTTCAGCTTGCTCAGGGTGGTGTCTTTCAACAAATGTCTGCAACTCATTCCACTTTGTACACATCTCCTTAAGCACTGAAGAAGGCACCTCTTTCTGTCTCTCACCCTCCTCCTTTGAAGCAATAACCTCAGCTGTGGTCTGTTGCTGTTCCAGATGAAGCTCTTGCAGCTCTTTAGTTGTTAGCTCTACCCTGTGCTCCTCCACCAACTCTTCCACATCCTCACCACTCACCTCCAACCCCAGGCTGTTCCCCAATGCCACAATATCTTCTACAACAGGCACAGGGTCGTCAGGGTCAGCCTCAAATCCTTCAAAATCCCTCTGTTGGACACAACCTGGCCACAATGGTCTCCAAGCAGAGTTCAAAGTCCTGGAAGTCACTCCCTCCCAAGTCTTACCTATAAGGCATATGCAATGCACAATATTGAAGTGATCTTTCCAGAACTATCTTAGGGTCAATGCAGTGTCTGAGGTCACATCAAAGCACTTCTGAAACACTGCTTTGGTGTACAGTTTTTTGAAGTTGGAAATGACCTGCTGGTCCATGGGCTGGATGAGAGGAGTGGTGTTAGGAGGCAAGAACTTCACTCTGATGAAATTAAACTTGTCAGACAAACACTCTTGCAAGTTGTGAGGGTGAGCAGGAGCATTGTCCAGTACCAGGAGGCACTTGAGTGGCAATTTCTTTTCCAAGAGGGATTTCTTCACACTAGGGCCAAACACTCCAGTCACCCATTCCTTGAAAATCTCCGTAGTGACCCATGCCTTGGTGTTAGCCTTCCAATGCACACACAAATTATTCTTGTCAACACTGTGATTCCTGAAGGGTCTGGGATTTTCTGCGTGATACACCAGTAAAGGCTTCACTTTAAAATCACCACTGGCATTGGCACACATCAGAAGAGTTAGCCTGTCTTTCATAGGCTTGTGTCCTGGCTGTGCCTTTTCCTCCTGAGTAATGAAGGTCCTGTTGGGCATTTTTTTCCAAAACAGGCCTGTTTCATCACAGTTAAACACTTGTTGGGGGAGGAATTGTTCAGCCACTACGAACCCCTGGAATTCCTGCACAAACTTTTCAGCTGCACGTTTGTCTGAGCTGGCTGCCTCACCATGTCTCACAACACTGTGTATTCCACTACGTTTCTTAAACCTGTCAAACCAGCCTTTGCTGGCTTTAAAATCACTCGCCTCACCACTGGTTCCAGGCATTGTCTTGACAAGATCTGCGTGCAACTTCCTTGCCTTTTCACAAATTATCGCCATGGAAATACTATCACCCGCTCTCTGTTTTTCATTGATCCACACCAACAACAACTTTTCAACCTCATCCACTGTTTTCGATCTATTTTTCGTTAACATATCAACCCCTTTTGCAACATTAGCTTCCTTGATCTCATTTCTCTTGCCAGGATGGAGCTGATAGTAGATGGGGTTTTCTTGTACATCCTGGCAAGCTCACTCAGACGTACGCCACTCTCATATTTTTCTATAATCTCTTTCTTCAGTTTGATGGTGTTCCTCACTTTCTTTACCACAGGGGTGCCACTAGGAAGCTTCTTTGGACCCATGGTGACTTATTTCACAGTGACAATCACTAAACCACCAAAAAGACACCAAATGTATTGTGAATGTTTGAAAGAGCGCGCTGGGTAATGTTCTCTCAATGGTAAACAACGCTTCACTAGCGGCGTCCTGCGCAGGCGCGGAGCAGGCGGACAGGTCTAATACGTTACGAAACATGAGCCAGTTTACGATTCTCGAAATCGAAAAAAGCTTACGAAACACGATGTTTACGAAATAAGAACCTTACGAAACTCGGGGGGTCCACTGTACAGTGTAACCCCGAGTTTCGGCCATAATTCGATCCAGGAGGCTGTTCAAGTGCCGTTACCAAACAAATTTTTTCCCATAAGGAATAATGTAAATTAGATTAGTCCGTTTCAGACCCCCAAAAATACACTTACAAAAGCACTTACAATAATACACTTACATAATTGTTCGAGTTGGTAGGTGGCCGAAACTCGGGGTACCACTGTACAGTACTATAGTTTTCTAGGTATAGTATTAGAAAGATGTCAGAATTTGTGAAAAGTTTAATAATGAGGAATAAAATGTGAAGTTTATAAAAATGAGCACGTCATTGGAATATTTGAAAAGTTATTAAAAATGTAAGGGTTTCATATATAATGGCTAAGTTATTTGTTTACATAACTTTCAAGAATTAAATTAATTTTTTTTTGGCCAAGCAAATGGTAAACTGAAAAGTTCAGCAGGGATTTTGTGTATAGTCATCTCGAAATAGAGGACAAAGTAGCAAACTTGTAAACAAGTTCATAAAATGAAAGGATACTAAGAAGCACCTTATTTCTAAACACCATACATTCTTTCTCATTCATGTACAATTTATAATTAACACAATCCAATAGGATGGGTTCTCCTATAGTCATGGTTATTCTTGTATACTGTAACTTAGCACATCTCTGCACTTAGTTTTCTTCTTGAACATAAAGAATCCCTCACTGTATTCTTTTATGTTTTGTCTCACTATTTTTTTTTTTTTCATTATCTTGCACTTATTTATGGTACATATTTTGTTATTAGTACAATGTTCCCTGCACATAACATTACTCAACTTACATACTCTCATCCTCCAATTTTTATGTTAGTACTTTTAATGTAGAATTCACCTATTCCAACCACTCTATTGTTATGAACATTGAACAGTTTGATGTACAGTAACACATTTTAAGGTAGTCATTAAGTGTGATGGAGCTTTGATTCACACAAATGTTTTTGTGGTATACCATGTCTCATTTTAGTAGCTTTGTTCTATAGTTTTGGCAACATGCAACAAGCTTTACATTTTTAGCTTTATAACTTATACTGCACCTAGCACTGTCTTGGTGACTAATAGATACATATAACTTATGTCTTTTAAAAATTCAACTGTTTTGTTAGTTTCTTTAAACTCTTCTATCACTGCTGTATATGTTATATATTTAAAAGCTTTTGATTTTTTGGGGTTTATTAAATATATTTGTGTGATTTTATATATGATGGTATTTCTCTTGAAGTTTGATTGCTGTAATGTATCAAAGCTTTGAATTTTTTACATTTCATGTGCAATTTTAGGGAGGTGGCAGATAGCTCAGCTTGTAGTGAAGAGCCAGAGGGGGCCATTGATGGGTAAGGTAACTTTGTGCATAGTCTAGCATGCCATCTTTGCCAGTGTGACTGTTTCAGTTAAGAAAAATCACTAATGATGGCATTCTAACATAAATGCTTTAATTCAACAGAGTATACTAACTGTATAACACACTCTAACACACATTCTTTGGTTAACAAATACTAACTGGACAGCACTCACTAACATGCATGCCTTCAATAACATTATACTAACTGGTCAACACAACTTAACATACAAGGCATATATCCTGAATTTTAGCAGATGGTAATACTAACCAAATACACCAACTTAACATGCATACTTTGAATTTTATTGATGGTATTTAGAGCTCATCCCAAACTTATGTATTAAACATATTGTATAACAAATAATACTAACTGAATTTGCCAACTTAACCTGCATAACTTGAATGTTGACTGGTTATCCCAGCAAATATGCATGCCTTGCTTTTAACAAATTGTACTAATTGACCATCCAAATAGTACATCTTGAATTAATGTATTT
>WNWK01002609.1:0-18561 GCA_009830355.1 Cherax destructor | reverse complement strand
TGAGGTCACATCAAAGCACTTCTGAAACACTGCTTTGGTGTACAGTTTTGAAGTTGGAAATGACCTGCTGGTCCATGGGCTGGATGAGAGGAGTGGTGTTAGGAGGCAAGAACTTCACTCTGATGAAATTAAACTTGTCAGACAAACACTCTTGCAAGTTGTGAGGGTGAGCAGAGCATTGTCCAGTACCAGGAGGCACTTGAGTGGCAATTTCTTTTCCAAGAGGGATTTCTTCACACTAGGGCCAAACACTCCAGTCACCCATTCCTTGAAAATCTCCGTAGTGACCCATGCCTTGGTGTTAGCCTTCCAATGCACACACAAATTATTCTTGTCAACACTGTGATTCCTGAAGGGTCTGGGATTTTCTGCGTGATACACCAGTAAAGGCTTCACTTTAAAATCACCACTGGCATTGGCACACATCAGAAGAGTTAGCCTGTCTTTCATAGGCTTGTGTCCTGGCTGTGCCTTTTCCTCCTGAGTAATGAAGGTCCTGTTGGGCATTTTTTTCCAAAACAGGCCTGTTTCATCACAGTTAAACACTTGTTGGGGGAGGAATTGTTCAGCCACTACGAACCCCTGGAATTCCTGCACAAACTTTTCAGCTGCACGTTTGTCTGAGCTGGCTGCCTCACCATGTCTCACAACACTGTGTATTCCACTACGTTTCTTAAACCTGTCAAACCAGCCTTTGCTGGCTTTAAAATCACTCGCCTCACCACTGGTTCCAGGCATTGTCTTGACAAGATCTGCGTGCAACTTCCTTGCCTTTTCACAAATTATCGCCATGGAAATACTATCACCCGCTCTCTGTTTTTCATTGATCCACACCAACAACAACTTTTCAACCTCATCCACTGTTTTCGATCTATTTTTCGTTAACATATCAACCCCTTTTGCAACATTAGCTTCCTTGATCTCATTTCTCTTTGCCAGGATGGAGCTGATAGTAGATGGGGTTTTCTTGTACATCCTGGCAAGCTCACTCAGACGTACGCCACTCTCATATTTTTCTATAATCTCTTTCTTCAGTTTGATGGTGTTCCTCACTTTCTTTACCACAGGGGTGCCACTAGGAAGCTTCTTTGGACCCATGGTGACTTATTTCACAGTGACAATCACTAAACCACCAAAAAGACACCAAATGTATTGTGAATGTTTGAAAGAGCGCGCTGGGTAATGTTCTCTCAATGGTAAACAACGCTTCACTAGCGGCGTCCTGCGCAGGCGCGGAGCAGGCGGACAGGTCTAATACGTTACGAAACATGAGCCAGTTTACGATTCTCGAAATCGAAAAAAGCTTACGAAACACGATGTTTACGAAATAAGAACCTTACGAAACTCGGGGGGTCCACTGTACAGTGTAACCCCGAGTTTCGGCCATAATTCGATCCAGGAGGCTGTTCAAGTGCCGTTACCAAACAAATTTTTTCCCATAAGGAATAATGTAAATTAGATTAGTCCGTTTCAGACCCCCAAAAATACACTTACAAAAGCACTTACAATAATACACTTACATAATTGTTCGAGTTGGTAGGTGGCGAAACTCGGGTACCACTGTACAGTACTATAGTTTTCTAGGTATAGTATTAGAAAGATGTCAGAATTTGTGAAAAGTTTAATAATGAGGAATAAAATGTGAAGTTTATAAAAATGAGCACGTCATTGGAATATTTGAAAAGTTATTAAAAATGTAAGGGTTTCATATATAATGGCTAAGTTATTTGTTTACATAACTTTCAAGAATTAAATTAATTTTTTTTTGGCCAAGCAAATGGTAAACTGAAAAGTTCAGCAGGGATTTTGTGTATAGTCATCTCGAAATAGAGGACAAAGTAGCAAACTTGTAAACAAGTTCATAAAATGAAAGGATACTAAGAAGCACCTTATTTCTAAACACCATACATTCTTTCTCATTCATGTACAATTTATAATTAACACAATCCAATAGGATGGGTTCTCCTATAGTCATGGTTATTCTTGTATACTGTAACTTAGCACATCTCTGCACTTAGTTTTCTTCTTGAACATAAAGAATCCCTCACTGTATTCTTTTATGTTTTGTCTCACTATTTTTTTTTTTTTTTCATTATCTTGCACTTATTTATGGTACATATTTTGTTATTAGTACAATGTTCCCTGCACATAACATTACTCAACTTACATACTCTCATCCTCCAATTTTTATGTTAGTACTTTTAATGTAGAATTCACCTATTCCAACCACTCTATTGTTATGAACATTGAACAGTTTGATGTACAGTAACACATTTTAAGGTAGTCATTAAGTGTGATGGAGCTTCTGATTCACACAAATGTTTTTGTGGTATACCATGTCTCATTTTAGTAGCTTTGTTCTATAGTTTTGGCAACATGCAACAAGCTTTACATTTTTAGCTTTATAACTTATACTGCACCTAGCACTGTCTTGGTGACTAATAGATACATATAACTTATGTCTTTTAAAAATTCAACTGTTTTGTTAGTTTCTTTAAACTCTTCTATCACTGCTGTATATGTTATATATTTAAAAGCTTTTGATTTTTTGGGGTTTATTAAATATATTTGTGTGATTTTATATATGATGGTATTTCTCTCTTGAAGTTTGATTGCTGTAATGTATCAAAGCTTTGAATTTTTTACATTTCATGTGCAATTTTAGGGAGGTGGCAGATAGCTCAGCTTGTAGTGAAGAGCCAGAGGGGGCCATTGATGGGTAAGGTAACTTTGTGCATAGTCTAGCATGCCATCTTTGCCAGTGTGACTGTTTCAGTTAAGAAAAATCACTAATGATGGCATTCTAACATAAATGCTTTAATTCAACAGAGTATACTAACTGTATAACACACTCTAACACACATTCTTTGGTTAACAAATACTAACTGGACAGCACTCACTAACATGCATGCCTTCAATAACATTATACTAACTGGTCAACACAACTTAACATACAAGGCATATATCCTGAATTTTAGCAGATGGTAATACTAACCAAATACACCAACTTAACATGCATACTTTGAATTTTATTGATGGTATTTAGAGCTCATCCCAAACTTAATGTATTAAACATATTGTATAACAAATAATACTAACTGAATTTGCCAACTTAACCTGCATAACTTGAATGTTGACTGGTTATCCCAGCAAATATGCATGCCTTGCTTTTAACAAATTGTACTAATTGACCATCCAAATAGTACATCTTGAATTAATGTATTTTATTTATTGGTTTACCAACCTATTATTGACTCTTTAATATGCTATTAGCTGGGCATTCCAACTTAATATACATTGAATCCTTATTCTCTCCCTTCTGTTGATGAATTATTAATTTGTGGCAGGCGTGCGTGAGCGTGTTAGATAGGAGTGAATGGAGATGAATGGTTTTTGGGACCTGACGTGCTGTTGGAGTGTGAGCAGGATAATATTTTGTGAAGGGATTCAGGGAAACCGGTTAGCCGGACTTGTCCTATAAATGGGAAGTACAATGCCTGCACTTTAAAAGAGGGGTTTGGGATATTGGCAGTTTGGAGGGACATCTAAACTGTCATATCTGAGCGCCTCTGCAAAGACAGCGATTATGTATGAATGATGGTGAAACGACTGACGTGTTAAAAAAAATTACAGAAACTAGTTAACCTGACTTAAATTCTGGAGGTGGGTGGGAATGTTGCACTCAGAGGGTAATCTAATTGTGATGTCAGCACACTTCTGGAAAGACAGCAATTGAATGAATGATGGTGAATGTTTTTTATTCTTTGAGACACTACCTTGGTAGGAGATGGCTGCTGAGCTAAAAAAAAAAAAGTGTGTGTGTATATATATACAGTGGTACCTCGAGTTACGATGGTCCCCAAAATCGCCCTTTTATGTAAGTTTATTTTTTTAAATGCTTTTGTAAGTATATTTTTGGGGGTGTAAAAGGACTAGTCTATTTTACATTATTCCTTATGGGGATAAATTCGTTTGGTAATGGCACTTGAACAGCATTCTCGAACGAAAAAATATCGTAACTCGAGGTACCACTGTATATATATATATATATGTTTACCCAGGTAGACAGGTTGGTAGACAGCAACCACCCAGGGAGGTACTACCGTCCTGCCAGGTGACTGTGAAACAGAAACCTGAAACTGTTTTACATGATGGTAGGATTGCTGGTGTCTTTTTTCTGTCTCATAAACACGCTGGATAACAGGTATATCTAGCTACTTCTACTTACACTTTAGGTCACACTACACTGGCATACACATGCATATATATACATACACACATCTAGGTTTTTCTTCTTTTTCTTAATAGCTCTTGTTCCTTTTATTTTCTCTATTGTCCATGGGGAAGTGGAAAAGAATCTTTCCTCCGTAAGCCATGCGTGTCGTATGAGGCGACTAAGATGCCGGGAGCAATGGGCTAGTAACCCCTTCTCCTGTACAAATCTACTAAAAACGAGAAGAAGAAAAACTTTATAAAATTGGGTTGTCTGAATGTGCGTGGATGTAGTGCGGATGATAAGAAAGAGATGATTGCCGATGTTATGAATGAAAAGAAGTTGGATGTCCTGGCCCTAAGCGAAACAAAGCTGAAGGGGGTAGGCGAGTTTCAGTGGGGAGAAATAAATGGGATTAAGTCAGGAGTATCTGAGAGAGTTAGAGCTAAGGAAGGGGTAGCAATAATGTTGAAGGATCAGTTATGGAAGGAAAAGAGGGAATATAAATGTGTAAATTCAAGGATTATGTGGATTAAAATAAGGGTCGGATGCGAAAAGTGGGTCATAATAAGCGTGTATGCACCTGGAGAAGAGAGGAGTGTAGAGGGAGAGAGAGATTTTGGGAGATGTTAAGCGAATGTATAGGAACTTTTGAACCAAATGAGAGAGTAATTGTGGTAGGGGACCTAAATGCTAAAGTGGGAGAAACATGCAGAGAGGGTGTAGTAGGTAAGTTTGGGGTGCCAGGTGTAAATGATAATGGGAGCCCTTTGATTGAACTTTGTATAGAAAGGGGTTTAGTTATAGGTAATACATATTTTAAGAAAAAGAGGATAAATAAGTATACAAGATATGATGTAGGGCGTAATGACAGTAGTTTGTTGGACTATGTATTGATAGATAAAAGACTGTTGAGTAGACTTCAAGATGTACATGTTTATAGAGGGGCTACAGATATATCAGATCACTTTTTAGTTATAGCTACAGTGGGAGTAAAAGGTAGATGGGATACAAGGAAAATAGAATCAGTAAGTAAAAGAGAGGTGAAGGTTTATAAACTAAAAGAGGAGGCAGTTAGGGTAAGATATAAACAACTATTGGAGGATAGATGGGCTAGTGAGAGTGTAGGCAATGGGGTCGAAAATGTATGGGGTAGATTTAAAAATGTAGTGTTAGAGTGTTCAGCAGAAGTTTGTGGTTACAGGCGAGTGGGTGCGGGAGGGAAGAGGAGCGATTGGTGGAATGATGATGTAAAGAGAGTAGTAAGGGAGAAAAAGTTAGCATATGAGAGGTTTTTACAAAGTAGAAGTGATGCAAGGAGGGAAGAGTATATGGAGAGGTTAAAAGAGTGGTGAAGCAATGTAAAAAGAGAGCAGATGAGAGAGTGGGTGAGATGTTATCAGCAAATTTTGTTGAAAATAAGAAAAAGTTTTGGAATGAGATTAATAAGTTGAGGAAGCCTAGAGAACAAATGGATTTGACAGTTAAAAATAGGAGAGGAGAGTTATTAAATGGAGAGTTAGAGGTATCGGGAAGATGGAGAGAATATTTTGAGGATTTGTTAAATGTTGATGAAGACAGGGAAGCTGTGATTTCGTGTGTAGGGCAAGGAGGAATAACATCTTGTAGGAGTGTGGAAGAGCCAGTTGTGGGTGTAGGGAAGTTCGTGAGGCAGTGGGTAGAATGAAAGGGGTAAGGCAGCTGGGATTGATGGGATAAAGATAGAAATGTTAAAAGCAGGTGGGGATATAATTTTGGAGTGGTTGGTGCTATTATTTAATAAATGTATGGAAGAGGGTAAGGTACCTAGGGATTGGCAGAGAGCGTGTATTGTTCCTTTGTATAAAGGCAAAGGGGACAAAAGAGAGTGCAAAAATTATAGGGGAATAAGTCTGTTGAGTGTACCTGGTAAAGTGTATGGTAGAGTTATTATTGAAAGAATTAAGAGTAAAACAGAAAGCAGGATAGCAGATGAACAAGGGGGCTTTAGGAAAGGTAGGGGTGTGTAGACCAAGTGTTTACAGTGAAACATATAGGTGAACAGTATTTGGATAAGGGTAAAGATGTTTTTGTGGCATTTATGGATTTGGAAAAGGCGTATGATAGGGTAGATAGGGGGCAATGTGGCAGATGTTGCAGGTGTATGGAATAGGAGGAAGGTTACTGAAAGCAGTGAAGAGTTTTTATGAGGATAGTGAGGCTCAGGTTAGAGTGTGTAGGAGGGAAGGGACTATTTCCCAGTAAAAGTGGGCCTTAGACAAGGATGTGTGATGTCACCGTGGTTGTTCAATATATTTATAGATGGGGTTGTAAGAGAAGTGAATGCGAGGCTTAGAGGTGGCTAAATAGAGCAACAGTGGTACGGTTAGTTTTCATTCAGAATGCTGTTCATCCATTAAAAGATTATCTAAGAAAAGTTGTAAAAGACTAGTCTTAGACCAAAATACACTACAAAGATTTAAAATAAACAAAAAGGGGTGAGTTTGGGACCTAACGGACACTGTAAAAGTGGTTGTCTTGTTTGCTGATGACACTGTGCTTTTGGGAGATTCTGAAGAGAAGCTGCAGAGGTTGGTGGATGAATTTGGTAGGGTGTGTAAAAGAAGAAAATTGAAAGTGAATATAGGAAAGAGTAAGGTGATGAGGATAACAAAAAGAATAGGTGACGAAAGATTGGATATCAGATTGGAGGGAGAGAGTATGGAGGAGGTGAATGTATTCAGATATTTGGGAGTGGACATGTCGGCGGATGGGTCTATGAAGGATGAGGTGAATCATAGAATTGATGAGGGAAAAGGGTGAGTGGAGCACTTCGGAGTCTGTGGAGACAAAGAACCTTGTCCATGGAAGTAAAGAGGGAATGTATGAGAGTATAGTTATACCAACGCTCTTATATGGATGTGAAGCATGGGTGATGAATGTTGCAACGAGGAGAAGGCTGGAGGCAGTGGAGATGTCATGTCTGAGGTCAATGTGTGGTGTGAATATAATGCAGAGAATTCGGAGTTTGGAAATTAGGAGGAGGTGCGGGATTACCAAAACGATTGTCCAGAGAGCTGAGGAGGGGTTGTTGAGGTGGTTTGGACATGTAGAGAGAATGGAACGAGACAGAGTGACTTCGAGAGTGTATAAATCTGTAGTGGAGGGAAGGCGGGGTAGGGGTCGGCCTAGGAAAGGTTGGAGGGAGGGGGTAAAGGAGGTTTTGTGTGCGAGGGGCTTGGATTTCCAGCAAGCATGTGTGAGCGTGTTTGATAGGAGTGAATGGAGGCATATGGTTTTTAATACTTGACGTGCTGTTGGAGTGTGAGCAAAGTAACATTTATGAAGGGATTCAGGGAAACCGGCAGGCCGGACTTGAGTTCTGGAGATGGGAAGTACAGTGCCGGCACTCTGAAGGAGGGGTGTAAATGTTGCAGTTTTATAACTGTAGTGTAAAGCACCCTTCTGGCAAGACAGTGATGGAGTGAATGATGATGAAAGTTTTTCTTTTTCGGGCCACCCTGCCTTGGTGGGAATCGGCCGATGTGTTAATAAAAAAAAAAAAAAAAAAAAAATGTTTACCCAATATGTGTATGGATTGCCTTCATGTCTTTTTGGCAGAAAATTAGTATTGTTTGAATTTAGCTGAATGCTTCTGTTTACCTAAAATGATTGAACACAGATACCAGGGAAGAAGTGAATATAATGCTGCATTGCTTTACTGTTTGTGGTGCTTATGAGCATGTTGTGAGTGTGATCACTGTTTGTTTCAGTGGTTCTCTCCCTCGCATGAAGAAGACCGGTAACACTGACATATGTGGGAACAATGAAGGTGCTACATTTGTGTCTGTGGTGAGTAAGGCTTTTTATGTTTGACATTATGAAATTTTTGGCTTTTACTATTCAATACTGTACTGTACTATTCAAAGTACTTTATAACTGCAGTTGAATTTGGTTGTGTGTCTTCAGCTAGTGCTTAGATGTCCTGATTATTTTGTTGCTTTAATGTTTCGTTTTAGTTAAGTTTGCATCCCAGATTTTGATTGGCATCCATTCTGTTTTATTGATACCTTGTTGCTTAATATTGCAAAGGGAGGTGACAAGCTGACCTTGTCCCTTGGTGCCGTTGGTGTTGGAGAGAGTGGAAGCTGCATCAATCCACCCCAACATTTGTTGGAGGCATGGGAAGGGAGGGAGCAGCCTGATGAGGACTCAACACCACCTCTCCTCAGCCTAGATCCACCAATCACAGTCACCCACTTTACTATTCCCAGCCAGAGTGCACCCCTAGACCGCCTCACTCTTCCTTCACAAGATTCCACCGATACGTCTTCTACCACCACAAACATCTCTCTCTCTGCCACTAACAGCTTTAACAGTAATCCTTTCAATCCATTTGCATCTAGCATTTTCAGCATGAGCAATCCTTTCAGTTCTGCAAGTAATATAACTAATAATCCCTTCAGTGTGTCTACCACAACTGCTGCTGTCATCTCAAACCCTTTTGTGAAGTCCTCCCCTTCCTCCCTGAGCTCCACAACGTCAACCCTAACCGGCAGCAAGCCGGCCTCCAGTAGTGGGGCTGAGGAAGTGGTTGGTAATGGTGAGATCAGCCCTAGTCCTCCTTATTCCCCCTCTGATACTCCAGTGGATGGTGTTCCATCCCCACCCCACTCACCCCGCTCCTTCACATCATCTACGTCCTCTCAGGCCAGCTCCCCCTCTTCATTCTCACCTGACCAACTGCCTGCACAAGATGCTGATAAAGTAAGTTCCTAATAATTTCATAAAAATAGTTTACCTTTACAACTTGAGTGTGTGAATGCGGGTAATGGGGAATTTGATTTTAAGTTTGATTTTGCAATGTTTTTAGATTGGTTTATTTTTGCAAACATTTATGTTTATGCTTTGCTATTACAATAATTTACCACTGTGAAAAATAGTCCTTCAATTGAAATAGGTTGCTAATGAAGTCATGGAAAAGAGGTTAAATTGAGGAGAAATCCCTGGAAAAAACAACATGGTGTGTATTTACTTAGTCACTTAGATATTGTATAATTCAGACAATTTAGTCCAAAATTGTTGATAATTATATCATTAGTACTATTTTAATTAGCTAATGTTTTAAAAATCACTGTGTAAATAATGCATTTATAACTAATTTAATTTATTTTTTTTATTATTAACACATCGGCCGATTCCCACCAAGGCAGGGTGGCCCGAAAAAGAAAAACTTTCATCATCATTCACTCCATCACTGTCTTGCCAGAGGGGTGCTTTACACTACAGTTATAAGACTGCAACATTAACACCCCTCCTTCAGAGTGCAGACACTGTACTTCCCATCTCCAGGACTCAAGTCCGGCCTGCCGGTTTCCCTGAATCCCTTCATAAATGTTACTTTGCTCACACTCCAACAGCATGTCAACTATTAAAAACCATTTGTCTCCATTCACTCCTATCAAATACACTCACACATGCATGCTGGAAGTCCAAGCCCTTCACACACAAAACTTCCTTTACCCCCTCCCTCCAACCTTTCCTAGGCCGACCCCTACCCCGCCTTCCCTCCACTACAGATTTATACACTCTCGAAGTTATTCTGTCTCGTTCCATTCTCTCTACATGTCCGAACCACCTCAACAACCCCTCCTCAGCTCTCTGGATAATAGTTTTGGTAATCCTGCACCTCCTCCTAATTTCCAAACTCCGAATTCTCTGCATTATATTCACACCACACATTGACCTCAGACATGACATCTCCACTGCCTCCAGCCTTCTCCTCGTTGCAACATTCATCACCCATGCTTCACACCCATATAAGAGTGTTGGTATAACTATACTCTCATACATTCCCTTCTTTACTTCCATGGACTTAACATAACCTACAATTGTGCTAGGTTTGATTAAACTAAGTTTCAGTATTTAAATGTACGGCTAGGTTGGTAAGAATGACAATATTAACATTTACATTTAATTTTAAATGTAGATGTTTGAATGCAGAAGTTAAAACCTCAGAAAAACTAATTCCAGTCCCAAACTCTAGTCCAGTTAACCAGTTTCCTTGAATTCCTACATAGATACATGTATTCACATGCTCACATTTCACTAGCACATCAAATTCCATTTGCATCAACTCTCTCTGATTCAACACACTCAGATATGCCTTTGGATGCTCAAGCCCCAACTACACACTACCTCCTTCACACCCTCAGCCCCTCATTGGACATTCCCTACACCATCTTTCATCTCAGATACTGTACTTTTTTTTTTTTATACATATCAGCCATCCCCCACCACCAAAAAAAAAAAAAAGAAATACAGATTTCAATAATTTTAGACAAAATGTTCTAATTATCACATTAAAGTCCACAATTCTGTGTTTTATCCATAGCAATAGTTTCGGTTGTTTTCTGAGGTTTAGGGCCAGGTTCACTAACTCTGATGTTTGTCCAGTAAGGGCCAAAGCGGCCACATTCAGGACCTGTTTGTTTTCGTTGTTTCCTGACTTGTATGCCACTTCCACCAGTTTATTATGCTCATTCACACATACAGTTGTCATTCAGTCTCTAAATTTTCCCTGAATTTAGAGCATTTTGTGTGACTTTATTAACATATTAAGTAAAGCGCAATTAACCCTTTCAGGGTCCGTCCCGTAGTTCTATGGCTTTGAAGCCAGGGTCCAAACTGTAGAACTACGGATTGATCTCAGCTCACTCAGATAACCTGTGATCGGTAAATTTGGGCCTAGGTATGAGAAAACACATCTATGTGGTAAGTGTGCACCACATAAAACAAATCCTGCAGCACACAGTGCATAATAAGAAAAAAAACTGCAACCATAATTTTGGATTAAAACAGCGACTTTTCATATGTTTTTTACAGTTGTTTTGCGATTTCTTGTCTCATTTGATAGAATGGAAGATATATTACAGAAATAGAGATGATTTTGATTGGTTTTAGTACTGAAAATGGCTTGAAAGTGAGCTCAAATTAGTGAAAATGTTCAATTTTTGCCGATGTTCAACAATAAACAAATGCACACACAACCCGCACATATAAAAAGGAGGAGCTTACGACGACGTTTCGGCCCGACTTGGACCATTTACAAAGTCACACTAACACTACTACTACTACCACTTCCACTACTTACTCCATTATTTCCCCACTCTCTTGTACCCTCCCCTGTCTGCCTGCCTATAAATACCCCTTCCTCCGTCTCTTGTGTGTTAGTGTGACTTTGTAAATGGTCCAAGTCGGGCCGAAACGTTGTCGTAAGCTCCTCCTTTTTATATGTGCGGGTTGTGTGTGTATTGTTCCAGTCACGGTATTGTGCCTTTTTTGTTATTTAATAAACAAATGTCTTCAAAAGTCTAATACGCGTCAGGTGGTGGGTCTAATATACGTTCACGAATGTGCTGATATTATTTATACAATTATTACAACATTGCATAACAGTAAATCTTCTATTTTTTGGTGTGAATAAAAATTCCTTATGTGAATAAAAAATCAAAATGGAATTCATTTGTAAAGCCTAAAAACGTAACTAATGAACAGAGAAAATGTTAGTTTAGTGCCAGGAATGCCTGCATTGTTTATTCTGGATCCTATTTTGAAATTGGAATATTTTGAACTGTGTTAAATTGGCCAAATTACCAATTTCCAATCACTTTATTGGGTAGTTGAAACAGTCAACTGGGTGATTTCTTGTGCTCAATCGGTAAAATTCAAGTAATACTAACTAAATAGCTAAGAATTTGGTCGACTGGAATAAGGTACATAATTGGCCTAAAATGAGAGTTAAAGTCGGCAAAATTGCCGATGCGTAAATATCGCTGATGCATCAAAATTCGCGAGAGCGTAATTTCGTCAATTTTCCATCAAATTTCATACTTTTTGCTTTATTACTTTCAGAAAGATTTTCTACCATTTCATAAGAAAAAATAATTTTTTTTTTTAAATTCTTGAACCCTGGCTGTCACTCTGAGATTTGGCCTCTGGACCCTGAAAGAGACAATGTGTGGTTCTCAGAAATCCATGTCATATCAGCCATCTATGCTTTCTTAGCCCTCTACATCTCAGGCATTTACATTATTTTCACTTGTAGAGCTCTACAGCTCTACACCACTATCAATCACAGCAGTTTACACTTCATCTCTCAACCATTTTGCAAATGTTCAAGAGTAAACAAATCACGCCATGCGTCCAATACACATCAATTGGTGAGTCTAATATTCTTTCACAAGTGCACTGATATTATTTATACCATTTTTACAATAATGCAATAGTCTGCATAACGGTAAATCTTCTATTTTTTGTGTGAATAAAAAATCAAAATGGAAAGCAAGAATAATATAAGAGGGGCCTAAAGATGTGACTAATTTTAGTGCCAGGAATGTCTGCATTGTTTATTCTGGACCCTATTTTGAAATTGACAACTTTTTTATTTTGCATGAAATTGGCCAAATTGCCAATTTCTGACCACTTTATTGGGTAGTTATTATTATTATTATAATCAAAAGAAGCGCTAAACCATATTGGGTAGTTGAAATCGGTAAATTGGTGGTTTCTTGTACTCGATCGATAGAACAAATGGAGTTCTAAAGAAATAGCTATGAGTTTGGTCGACTGGAACAATGGAATTGGCCGAAAATAGGGCTCAAAGTCAGCGAAATTGCCGATGCGTATACATCGCCGAGATCAATAACTTCGCGAGAGCGTAACTCCGTACGTTTTCAATCAAATTTCATACTTTTGGTGTTATTACCATTGGGAAAAGATTATCATTTCATGAGAATTTTTTTTTTTTTTTTAAATTTTGCGACAACAGGAGAGCACTCAGGATTAGGGGTTGCGACAGTCAAAGGGTTAACACCATATTCCTCTCATACCCATGCCACTGAGACACTAGACTCGACCTTCTTTATTAGTTCAAGTTACTGCTTAACACTGACACCCTCACATTTCCTGTTGGCAGCACCATTTGCTTTTGAAGCCATTGTTAATTGCATTTTACTTAATATGTTAATAAAGTCTCACAAAACATCCTAAATCCAGGGAAATTTAGACTGAATTACAGTCTGGGCACAAACAATCTGGTGCAGATGGCCTTCAGCTCAGGAACAAGGAAAACAAACAAGTCCTGGACGTGGCTGTTCTGCCCAGTACCTGACAAACATCAGTCAAGTATATAGTATTTCAAAAGACAACCGGACACTATTACTACAGAAAATATCCAGAATTATGAACTTGTCTATTTTGTTCGATATTTCATTTTTTTTTTTGTCTGAAATTTGTTCACGAGAGGTTTTACTGTAATGTAATGTTGCAAGTGCTAACAGGTGGCAGCCTGTTGCTAATTGAGTCATATGTACTGACTCAACAGTTGCAGAATATTTGTTGGATGTGCTTGGATATAACTTTTCATTCATCTCCAACTGTCTTTAACTTTAGTAAGGTTTGAAGGAAGGTTCCTTGATGCTGCTGAGGGACTCTTCACCAAAAGAATTAGACCTGCTCAACCCTTCCTTGGATCTAACATCAATGCCTACCATTTTCTCAGGCGCTGCATAACCCCTTAATGTTTAGCGCTCCCCCCATTAATGTAATACAGTGGTACCCCGAGTTTCGGCCATAATTCATTCCAGAAGGCTGTTCGAGTGTCGTTACCGAACGAATTTGTTCCCATAAGGAATAATGTAAATTAGATTAGTCCGTTTCAGACCCCCAAAAATACACTTGCAAAAGCACTTGCATAATTGTTCGAGTTGTGAGCTGTACGAAAACCACAATTAACTGTAGAAATAAGACCCAGGCTGGGACAGTACAGGCGAACCTCATTCAATCCTATAGCTCAGAGAGGATAAAGATCAAGTGAATAGGAATAAAAAAATATAGGATTTTTATTTTTGTTTTAAGAAATGTATGATTTGAATGATAGGTAATGTAAGAGTTATTAACATGTGTCCATATTTTGCAGGAAACAACATTTTCGGGAAACCAGCCTGTGACACGGTCAGTGTCATCCACTAGCAGCCGCAGCTATACAGTAAACAAGGGCAGCACCAACTCAGCCCTCAGTCAGATGTCTCCTTGGCTGGTGGCTGATCCTCCAGCACCCCTTTCATCAAACAAGCTGGAGATCCCCAAGATGCGCACGGTGATAACCACAGAGCTGTAACACCACTCCACAGTCAACTTTTTTTTTTTTTTTTACAAGATAAATGTGTAATTAGGCATATTCCTGTCTTAATGTTTACTTTTTATATTACACAGGAATTGTTGCTTAGAAATCCCATATGATAAAAGCAGACATTGTGTTTGATGGTATAAGAATACATAATCTAGTTAAAAACCTCTTTCCACTAAGAGTTAAGCACAGAATATTTTTAGAAGGGATTGCAGCTATTCCTCAGTATTGTAATAGTAATATGATGTGCCTTCTCAGCCTTTCCATTATGATTAAGATAAACTGTAACTATGTATATATATAATCATCTCATTATTTCCATGCTGAATGGTTAATTGTAATGATCTTTCAAAGTTTGCCTGTTCAGTAGTTATGGACATAATGACATAATTTTCATGGATATTATATCAGAACATGGTTATATAATTTAAGCAATGTACTGTATTTATTATATGAATATTTGCTGGACTGACATTGTAAATGCCTTAGTGTATTTAATCAGCTCTCTTGTCAAGGTATCAAAGGAAATTTGCTTAAGTTTTTAATGATAGAAATTGGAAAAGCATATTAACTTGTATAAAAGATTAAGATTTGCTTTATTTTGCTGAAATAATAAGCATCTTAGACAAAACTTTAAACACTAAGAGGATTAGGTCAGAATATTTATTGAGTTGTGTTTTGGGCTTGTCAGATATATAAGAAAAAGGAAATGCCTGTGGGTAGTGTATTTAAAAATTCAGACCCTCAGAAGTGTAAGTCAACAGTATGTACAGATGGTTTTATGACATACCTGATTTGGATTTAATGAACTCTAAATAGATTCAATGACTTCAGTATTACCTGTAACTAAATAGATATCAAATATTTGGTTTTAATTTTGAAAATCATAAATTATTTTGGTTGATCTTACAATTAACTATTCCTCATTTAATAGTAGTAATGAATATCCTCCACATACTGTGTATGAAATATTTGAGTTTGTGTGCAGCAAAATGCCTCAGAATTTTAAGAAGAGCTAAATGCAAAGTTTCCCTGGTCTTGGGTTAGTACCAGTTTGTTGCAATTTCTGCTCCTGGCCCCCTATCTTTGTATAGGGAATTTGCTTCCTGCACATGTACATTTTGTAGTTGTGTTTAGAAGTGAAAAGATGCAATTTGTTGTTGAATAATGAAGATGCTCAGTGTGCCAAATTCTGTGCAATATTATGTATCAAGCCTTATCGATAGGTCTTCAGCGAAACACACTTGCAGAATTTCTTCTAACAAGATTTTAAGTACAGTGTGCTTTTCATTCTTTTTGCCTTCATTTCCTTTGGATCTTGATAAAGATCCCCAAAGGAGAATTGTCAAAATAGGGAAAAATTTAAATGTGCAAGCATAACCTTGATTTTCTTGCGTATCCTAGGACCTCATTTAGACTAGTTTATTTTTTTTCTATAATTTGGTGGTAGGACTAAAAAAAAAAAAATGGTATCAGGAGTGCAGGGGGTGCAATATTGTGACCCATTATGCAGCATCTGTTGTAACTGACCCAAGACTGTTGGAGCTTATGCTCTTGGCTGTGGTATGGACTATCTTAACTTAATGTAGACCATATTACTATATGTAATGTGCAGCAGAGCACATAGCCATGTGTTTATAATAATTTTCTCATGAAAGGACCAATTTCATGCCTGAAATATTTTTATAGGGTCATTTTGCTGTAGATGTCTTATGATTCAGGTTAATTGCAGCTCTTAAGTTTTACAGTAATTACTTTTCTTTAATACAAATATGGCATAGCAATGCAAATGTTCAATAATTTTCATAGTTTCATCATTCTATTGCATTTCATACATTGAATAATATAAGTAGTGTTAAAGCTATGGCAGCTTGGATAACTAACCTCAAGATTTTTAATGAGATAATATTGCTACCATGTGTTATTTGTACAGTGAAGGTGTAATATACGTGTGATATATTGTTTTGTATTATTTTCCTTTGAATAAATTACTTTGTATTGTACTGCATTTTCAGTTTGAGAAAATTACAACACAGTTGTAAAACGTATGCTTGAACTTATTGTAAGCCAGTTCTAAAATTTTAGCTAGCGTATCTGCTCTGCTGTATAACCCCTGTGGTTTAGCGCTTACAAAAATACAGTTACATAATTGTTAGAGTTTGGAGCAATACGAACTCCAGGGGTCCACTGTATTGGCAATTTTGAGGGACTTCTAAACTGTCATATCTGAGCGCCTCTGCATTATTATTATTATAATCAAATAGAAGCGCTAAACCACAGGGGTTATACAGCGCTGCAGGTTATTGTAGGATGCAGGGAGAGTGGGTTGTAAGAGGGAGATGGACGATTAGTAGGGTATGGAGTGCAAGATGACGGTGGATAGTGCAGGGGTGGAGGGTAGCAAGAGATCGAGGTAGAAGGGACTGAGGGAGGTGCTAGTTATAATCTTCAGAGTTTGTGTAGTAAGTCAGTTTCTGTCAAAGTCAATGAGAGAGTCAGGATTAAAGGAGGGTCCATCTGTAAGAAGGGAAGGTAAAGAAAGGGCCGCAGAGCGAAGACGTCGTTGGAGGTAAATTCTACGTGCTCGTTGATAAGAGTGGGCAGTCCAACAGGATATGTCGAACAGACACTGGAACCTGACAATGCTCACAGAGAGGGGCAGGGAGCCTCTCCATGAGATACCCGTGAGTAAGACGAGTGTGGCCGATGCGAAGACGGGAGAGTGTAGTCTCCCAACCTCGACATTGGTGACAAGAAGAAGGCCAGAAACCTATAACCGGTTTAATTGAATGAAGTTTGTTATTCAGCAGGTCAGACCAGCGTTGTTGCCAACGGGTGCGAAGGTGGGTAGCAATGACCGCAAAATAGTCCGTGAAAGGAACACCTCTATATGAAACTGGTAGGTCATGTACTGCTGACCGCGCAGCAGTGTTTGCCTGTTCATTGCCCTGTACGTCAACATGACCAGGGACCCAACAAAAGACAATATCTTTATGCTTGCTAAAGATACGGCGTAACCAAAGGTGGATACGAAGAACTAGGGGGTGAGGTGTATCAATTTTACGGATAGCCTGTAAAGCACTAAAGGAGTCTGAAACGACCACAAATGGCGATACAGGCATAGATGCAATACGGATAAGTGCCACAAGAATGGCATACAATTCAGCCGTAAATATGCTAGCCGAGGGTAATAGATGCCCTCGTACGACGCTGTCCGGAAACACTGCTGCGAATCCGACGCCGTCAGATGACTTTGAACCATCGGTGTATACTGCGATGGCATGGGAATGAGAACGGAAATGGTCTAGAAAGAAAGAGCGAGAAGCCGCCGTAGGCAGTTGGGCTTTCGCGCAAGGTAGAGGAATAGAACAGACACGGACAGCAGGAACTTCCCAAGGGGGTAGAGGAAAGGGTGAAGCCACATGAACATATAAAGGCGGAAGCTGAAGGGAAGACAAGAGTGAATGCAGACGAAGAGAAAAGGGACGAAGTAAACAGGGGCGACGAACAAATAACGAGCGTCTAACATCTGTGACAATCCTATACATGGAAGGATTGCGGAGGTCATGAGAGCGAACATAATAGCGAATGCAATGTGCATCACGACGATCGGACAAGGATGGAATGTTCGCTTCTACATAGAGGCTCTCAACCGGGAAGAACGAAAAGCACCAAGGCAAGCGTAATCCCTGGTGATGGATGGGATTAAGGCTGAAAGAGTGGCAGGAGAGGCTGCCGAATGTATCTGGTCACCATAATCGAGTTTCGATAAATTAGGCCGAATGTAGCGAAGGGGAGTTCTACGATCAGCCCCCATGAAAGATTTCAGGGTTTTAAGGGGGTTGCCGGGATGACAAGTTGCCTTCAAAAGGTAATTTAGGTTTTAGGACAATCTGCCAAAAGGAGGCCGAGAAACCACTGATCACGTTCAGGGAACGTGAGCCGATAGGTACAATGGATGATCAGGAGCACTGAACGTCTAGTGAACGTAATTTATAGTTTTTTCACTAGAAAATTTAAAACCCCTGATGGTGGCCAATCAGAAACCCCTTGATGGCATGCTGGAGGGGAAGCAATGGGTGACAGTCACACCTGCACAAGCTATAGCAAATCATCCCAAGGCGATGACCAAATATTGGATGGGAGAACAAGCCAGATTCCAAAACAACCCCCCATATAA
>WNWK01002608.1:0-202344 GCA_009830355.1 Cherax destructor | reverse complement strand
ACTAAAGGATAGAATATGTGACAACTTATAATTTCTATATTATTTTTAATAATTATTATAAGTATTATGATTCAATATATTTGATATTCAATTATTATTTTAATTATAATTTTTGTTTTTGCAATTATATATTTTTTTATAAAATCAAAAAAAGCAAAAAGTATAATTGATAATGAATTTAATAAAAAACTAAAAGAATCACCATCAAAAAAAGAAGAAGAATTTGATGAATTTGAAAAAACAAATGAAATAGATGAAACAGATGAAGAATTATATTATGAATCAGAAAATAAAAATAATAATAAGAAACAAAAAAAACATAATCATAAAAGAAACAACAAATTTTCTTTTATTGAAATTATATTATTCATACTTATAATTGCCTTTATAATTGGTTTATTTTTAGTTTTTTTTATTTAAAATGAAATATTTAACACTATTATCATATGATGGAAAAGATTTTTATGGTTGAGCTAAACAACCTAATTTAAGAACGGTTCAATCAGAATTAGAAAAATTATCTAAATATATTTTTGGATCTAAAGCAATTATAAATGCTTCTGGTAGAACAGATAGATATGTTCATGCATTAGAAATACCTGTTGTTTTTGAAACTAAAGTTGAATTATCAATATCAAAATTTAAAGATTTATTTAATAAAAATAAACCATCAGATATTAATTTATCTTTAGTAAAAATTATTGATGATAAATTTTCACCTAGATTTAATGCTAAAGGAAAAACATATAAATATTTAATTAATCTTAAAGGTTATGGTGACACAAATTATTATTATAACTATAGGTATTCTAATTTTGATTTAAATAAACTTATAGAAACCTCAAAAATTTTTATTGGTAAAAAAAATTTTGCATCTTTTACAGGTAAACAAGATTATGAAGATTATGTAAGAGAAGTAACAGATATTAACATATCTGTTATAGATGATATATTAACAATTAAAATAACAGGTAATGGTTTTTTGAGATATATGGTTAGAAACATAGTGGGTTCACTTTTAGCACATAATAGAGGAAAAGTAACTACAGAAGAAATATTAGATTGAATTAATAATCCAATAAGAGGGAAATCACATTATAAAGTTCCTGGAGCAGGTTTATATTTGGAAAAAGTTTATTATTAAATTTATTTATTAAATAAATAAAATATAAAAGAATATATTAATAATATAAAAAATAGTAAAATATATTTGAAAGTTGTTTTTTTGTCTATTTTTAAGATAATTTACCCTTTCGCGTCGTTAAACGCTCAATTGTTATTAAAAAACCAATTAATGTAATAAATTGAGAATTGTTAGCCAGGTGGTACCTGGTCAATAAAATAAGGAAATATATGAATTGATTAGATTGAAAAATAATTGAAGTCAATGAAAAAGAATGTGATATTAAATATAGTAATGTAAAAGAAAAAGGTAGAAGACCATATCTTATTATTAAAACAAAAATTAGTCAAGGACATTTTATTGCTTGTCCATTCACAACAACTGAACCAAGAAAAGATTATGTACATTGATTTCAATATTCTCATAATAAAAAAAATTGTTGAATAAAATTAGATCATCCAATTTTATTTGATATTAAAGAATTATCAAATAAATCAAAAATAAATATAACTAAAAAAATATTAAGACCAACACAAATTAAATTAATTAAACAAATAATTACTAATTTTTATAATTAAATATTTTACAAAAGTATTTAAAACTTATGTAAAATATTTTTTATTTTATTATATAATTTTAAAGGTTATACCAACAGATAAGGGAATTTTATGAGACAAACAAAAATGGCTAATGGAAAAGATATTCAAAAAAATTGATATGTTGTTGATGCAACAAATCTAATTTTAGGTAGAATGTCTACAGAAGTTGCTAGAATTTTAACAGGAAAACATAAACCTACTTATACACCGCATGAAGATAATGGTGATTTTGTTGTTATTATTAATGCCTCAAAAGTTAAACTAACTGGAAATAAAATGAGTGGTAAAGCAAATAGTAAATTATATTATAATCATTCAGGATTTCCTGGTGGAATGAGAATTAGAACTGCAAAAACAATGTCAGAGAAATATCCAATTGAAATGGTTTATGAGTCAATTAAAGGAATGATTCCTCATAATAAACTTGGAAGAAAACAAGTTAAAAAATTATTTATTTATGCTAATAATGATCATAAACATGAGGCTCAACAACCTATATCATATGAAATTGTAGGGAATAAGGCTTAAGAGGAGTAAATTATGTATCAAGGATTAGGCAGAAGAAAAACATCTATAGCAAGAGTAAATTTAAAACCAGGTAAAGGAAATATTATTATTAATGGAAAAGATATTAATGAATATTTTCCATATGCCACATTAGTACAAGATGTAATGCAAGGATTTGAAATTACAGGTACAAAAAATACTTTTGATGTAAAAGCAATAATTAATGGTGGAGGTTTTACAGGACAAGCTGGAGCATTAAGACATGGAATTGTTAGAGCTTTAATTAAAGCATCAGAAGATTATAAACCAGCACTTAAAGCAGCTGGACTTGTAACAAGAGATGCAAGAATTAAAGAAAGAAAAAAATATGGATTAAAAGGTGCAAGAAGAGCTCCACAATTTTCAAAACGTTAATTTTTTATCATACAATATAATTATTTTGTTTTGATTTTAATCAAAACAAAATATAATGGGACTGTAGCTCAGCTGGTTAGAGCACACCGCTGATAACGGTGAGGTCGGTGGTTCGAGTCCACTCAGTCCCACCATTTATAAATGAAAACCTATAAGGTTTTTTTTTTTTTTTTGATCTAATATTTTTTTATTTTTAAAAAACATATCTAATAATTTATTTTATATAATATTAATTATTTTTTGTTTTGAAATTAATTTTTTTAAATTCATCTATTTTGAATTTTATAATAAAAAATGTTTTTTATTATATAATCATAATATTTATAATATGAAAAAATTAAATTTTAAAAATGAAAGAAAAAATACAGTAAATGTTTATTTTGGAGTTAAAGGTTCAGGAAAATCATATCAAATTGAAAAAAAATTAAATGAAAAAAAATTAAAAGGTGAAAAAGTCAATTTTTATATTAAATCAATGATTTCATTAGATATTAATATTAATAAAAAAGAGGAATTAGATGAATTTATTTTTTGATTTAAAAATTTGAAAAAAAAGGAATTTATTTTTTATTTTTATTTTTTAAAATAATAGCAATAACGCTTACCTCTTCTTTATTTTTTTTGATTTTAAAAACAAAAAGTACTATTTTATTATGATTTATAATATTTTCATTAATTATAATTATTATTTCTGCTTTTTATTGAATTTGTTATGCAATTTTTTTAATAATCTTTACAAGATATAATTTTTATATATTTAGTGATATAAATAGAAGTGAATTTGATAAATTAAGTTTAATTAAATTTATAACAAATTTAAGTTATTTAAATAAAAAAAAAATAACAATTTTTTTAGAAATTGATGAAAATCAGTTAGAATTTGATAATAGATTTTATGATGATATAATTAAATGCCCTAATGATGATATTAAAAATGATTTATGTAATCAATTATTTAAAATAATAATCTGAAATTTAAATTTAAAAGAAAAAGTTAAATTTATATCATTAATTTCTTATTCTTATAAATTTGAAAATAAATGAATATCAATATTAAAAGAATTGATAATTGTAATATATTTTAATAATGATGAAAATTTAAGAAAAACAATTAATAAATTTATAATTTATATTAATTATATGTTTAAAATTGAAAATAATTTTTTAAAAATAAAATATGATTTATTAGATTTAATAATTTTACATGAAATTTTATTAATAATTCAAAATGAAAATTTAAATACTGACGAAAGTAAAATAACAAAAATACCAGAAGAAAATAATCCAATTTCAATAAATGGTTTTTTTAATAATGAAAATTTTTTTATAAATAAAAAATATTTTAAAAGTTTTGAAAGAATATTTTTAATTGACCAAAAAGAACAAAAATATAAATATACATTAAGAGATACAATTAAGAGATATAAAAGAGAAAGTATTATTTTTAATAAAAATAATTATTTTGTCAATTCATTTATTAATTTTAAAATAATTAATAAATATGATTTTAGTATGGATAACATTTTGAAAAAAAGTAAATATGATTTTTTTGAATATTTTTTAAGTTTAGAAGAAAAAGATCAATTAGAAATTTTAAAAGAATTAGAAGAAAATCAAAAAATTATTAATCATATTTTTTATAGTGTTAATGATTTGTTTAATGATGTAAAAATAAGAAATTTATTAATTGATAAATTTAATTTTATTTTTTATAATATAAAAGAATTTTTACTTGAATTTGAAAATTTAGGTTCAGGAAAATCAGAATTTTATGAAATTATTGAATGAGGAAAAAAAGCAAATGAAGAATTCAAAATAAAAAAAACATATTTTGATTATATAATAAATTTTTATCCAATTTTACTTTCTAAAACAATAGATTTGAATATTAAATTTGAATTTTTAAATAATATTAATCAAATTCAATTTCATAAAGAAAAAATATTAATAAATTTTAAAAATAAAATTATAGAAAAAGCTTATCATATAAATTATGTTTCAAAAATTTTAAATTTAAATGAAGATAATGATAATTATAAAGAATTAATTTTAAATTTTAAAAAAACATTAGATAAAAAATCATACTTTATTTTTTCAGATTTAGATCCTAATAAATTACCTGATAGAAATCTTAAATGTTTTAATATGATTAGTATATTTCCTATTTTTTATGATTTTAATTTTATAAATGATAAAAATAATATTTTAGAAATTCAAAAAAAATTTGAACCTACTATAGATTTATTGTATAAAGAAACAAAAAAATATCAAGATAAAATAATTATTGATAAAGTTATTTTTTCAGAAACACAAATATTTGTTTATATTGAAAATTATTATTCAAAAAATGATTTTTTAATTGAAGAAAATATGAAAAAAATAAATTTTGAAAAAAATTCTATTGAAAATAATATAATGATATTTACTGGAATTTACTCTGAATAATTATTTTTTATTTCTTTCTCAACGAGTTCTATCGGCTTTATCTAGTAATCTTTTTCTTAATCTAATACTTTTTGGAGTTACTTCACAATATTCATCATCTTCTAAAAACTGAATACTTTCTTCTAGAGAGAGTATTCTAGGTTTTTTAATAACAACAGTGTTATCTTTGTTAGCCGATCTAACATTTGTTTGTTGTTTGGCTTTAACTACGTTAACAACCATGTCTCCAGCTTTATTTCCAATACCAATAATCATTCCTTCATAAACATCAGTACCTGGTTCAACAAGCATTACACCTCTATCTTCTAATCCAATTAATGAATATGCAGATGTTTTCCCAGAAGACATAGAAATTAATGCTCCTTGTTGTCTACCTCTAAACTCTTTTCCTTTAGAAGGTCTATATTCTAAAAATGTATGATTATAAATTCCATATCCTTTTGTTAAAGTCATAAATTCATTATTATAACCAATAATCGTTCTTGAAAATGATTCAAATTTTAATCTTGTAGATCCATTACCCATATCTCTCATATCTAGGAAAATAGCTTTTCTATTTCCTAATGATTCAATGATAGAACCAGCATATTCTGATGGTGTATCAATGATAATTTCTTCCACTGTTTCATGTTTAACACCATTAATAGTTTTAATAATAACATTAGGTTTACCTACCATTAATTCAAAACCTTCTCTTCTTAAGTTTTCTACTAATATTGATAAGTGTAATTCTCCTCTACCAGAAACATTAAAAACATTAGGTAAATCAGTTTTATTAACTCTTAAAGAAACATCTGTTTCTGCTTCTAACATTAATCTCTCTTCAATTTTAGAAGCAGTAACAAATTTACCTTCTTTTCCTACAAATGGTCCATCATTAACAACAAATTCCATGTTAAGTGTTGGTTCATCAATTCTTAATGGTTCTATAAATACTTCTTTTCCTTCTTCATAAAATACATCTGATACAGATACTTCACTGTTACCTGCAATAGCAACAATTTCTCCACAATCTGCTGATTCAATCTCAATTCTTTCTAATCCTTCAAATCCAAATAATTTTGTTATTTTAAATTTAACAATTTTATTATTAATATTTTTTGAAGAAAGTTGTTGACCAACAAATATTTTTCCTCCATAAATTCTACCAATACCTATTCTTCCTAAATAATTATCATAATCTAACATTGAAATTTGTACTGCTACATCTTTATTAATTTTTGGATCAGGAACATGTTTTATAATTGCGTCAAAAACTGCTTCCATATCATTTTTAAGTTCAGTTGGTGAAATACCAGATTGCCCATTAATTGCTGATGTATATACAGTTGGATGATCTAATGTATAATCATCAGCACCTAATTCTAATAAAAGTTCAAAAACTTCTTCTAAAACTTCATTAATTCTTGATTCTGGTTTGTCAACTTTATTAACTACAACTATTGGTTTTAAGTTTTGTTCAAGAGCTTTTTTAAGAACAAATTTTGTTTGTGGCATAACTCCTTCATAAGCGTCAACTAAAACCAATACTCCGTCAACCATTGATAAAATTCTTTCTACTTCTCCTGAAAAATCAGCGTGACCAGGTGTATCAAGAATATTAATTTTATATCCATTATGTATAACTGAAGTTGTTTTTGCTAAAATTGTAATTCCTCTTTCTTTTTCAAGGTCATTACTATCCATCATTCTTTCAGTAATTTCTTGATTATTTCTAAATAATCCAGAATTTTTTAATAATTGATCAACTAATGTTGTTTTACCATGATCAACATGAGCAATGATGGCAATATTTTTAATTTTCATTTTTTCCTCTTTTAATTATATTTAATAATGTAGTCTTAATTAATTATATATTTTTAATATATTATTGTAAAATTTATATATTATGGCTAATAAAGAAAAAAGAAAAAAAAATAAATTCAAATCAAAGCCTAAAAAAGTTAAGAAAAAATTAAAAGATATTGATATTGATATTAGAAGAAATTATCAAGAACTTTTAACTATGCAAAAAGTTAAAAAAAATAGAAATGTAAAAGTAGAAATTAAAGGTAAGTTTATACTTAATATTTTAGAAATTGTTTTAACAATAACAAAATTATTATTAGCATTATTTGCCTTTGTTACTGTTACTATATTTGCAGTTGTTGATGATAAAATAGCTGAAATATTAAAAATAACAACATTAGTACTTACAATGATTTTTGTTATTATAAATTTAGGAACAACATTATTTGATAAGGTAATTATTAGACATAGATTATCAGGAATTTGAGGCAAAAATAAAGAAATAGAAGGTCAATATATTGAAACAAGAAGTTTTACATCTAAAGCAACATTAAAGAAAAAAGCGGAAACACATGGCACATTTTCAATAGAATTTAATAATAAAATTAATGTTTTTGATAATACAATTAGAGTAACATTTAAAAATTTATTTGAAAATGATAAATTTAATGAAGATGAAACCGTAGAAGATACATTATTAAATCAATGAATTATTTATGGTTCATCTATTGATTTAAGAACAAATTTATTTAATGTTGAAATAAGAAGAGATGATGTTTCTATATTTTTAGAAATTGATTTAAAAAATAAAAAATGTTCATGATCTGGTAAATTACCTAATAATTCAAATTATGGTTATTGATATTGAAAAGATTCTAAAATTGAAAAAAAAGATTTTGATTTTGAACAAATCGATAAAAATAATACTAATACAAATATTTAATTTTTTTATTTTTTTTAAATTTTTTTATTTTTTTCGATTTTATTTATTATAATTATTACATATGAAAAACGCAGCAATAATTTATTTAGATAATGCAAATAAATGAGAAATAATATCATCTATTTTAGCATTAAAAGAATTTCAAAAACAAAATGGAATTACCGACTTAATATTATCAATTGAAACTGATGATATTGCAAAAACTTTAAGGACTTTATTTGTAAAAACTAATGTTAAACTTGATATTCATGCTAAATCTAAAGTACCAGAAGCAAGAACATTAAATTCAATAAAATATTCATTAACATTAATGATTGAAGATGAATATGAAGATGTAACAATGATTAATAGTCAATTTTTAATTGGATCAACAATTTTATTTAATGATAAATCAATTAAACCATTACAAATCATTGGTGAAAGAGAATTAAACAATTCTAAAGTTGGTGAAGAATTTGTATCTAAAATTTTAAGTAAACTAAAAATTGAAATGATTTCATCATTTCCAGATTCATCAATTCCTTCATTTAAATTATTTAGAAATAATGATACTGATTGAAAAAGAATTGAAAAAAAATATGAAAAAATTTATAAAATTATCATTGAAGATAAATTAATTAATTTTAAAAAAGAAAATGATGCAAAATATTTTGGTTGAATAATCACAGTATTATTAGCTGAAAATAATGTTAGAAATATTGTTAATGCTATTGATTTTGCAAAAGATGTAGTTGTTATTGAAGGTCAAAATTCAAAATTTTTAGATGATTTCTTTAAAAAACCTACTAGAAAAAATACTTATTTTAGAAAAAAAGATATTTTAATTGAAGAATATATAGTAGCTAATGATAAGGAAAATGTTAATAAGATTGATGCAGCATTTAATAATGTAAATAAAAGAAATAAATTTGTTGATCAAATAATATTTATGTTAGATGAATATATTGGTTTATATAGACAATATGTTCCAAGTTCTATGCCAGAATTTCAAGAATATATTATTTATGCAGCTTCATTTAAAACTAAATTATTAAATCTTAAAAATCCTCCTAAAAAAGCTAAAAAAGAAAAATTAACATCAAAATCAATTATTTAAAAAAATATCAGTTTTATACTGATATTTTTTTAATATTTTTGTTTGTAAATATATAAATATTTATAATTGTAATAGTGAAAAAAATATTGGCTATTGAAACATCATGTGATGATACGTCAATTTCTATACTTGAAGGTATAGAAGTTATTTCTTTGAAAACTTTTTCTCAAATAAAAGAACATTCTAAATATGGTGGAGTAATTCCAGAAATGGCTAGTAGATTACATTCTAAATATATTTATAAAATAATTGAAGAAGCAATGGAAGATGCAAACATTAATTTTTATGATTTAAAAGAAATATATGTAACAGAAGGTCCAGGACTTGTAAATACTTTACAAATAGGTATAATTGTTGCAAAAACATTATCAATGTGTTTGAATATTCCATTATATGGTATTAATCATATTGAAGCACATGCATATTCACCATTTATTGGAAAAGAATTAAATGAAATTCCTAAAGAAGCTATTGTATTAATTGTTTCTGGTGGTCATACACAATTATTAATTAAAAATAATTGAAAAATGAAATTATTAGGCGAAACTAAAGATGATTCAATAGGTGAAGCATATGATAAAATTGCAAAAGCATATGGTAAATTGTATCCTGGAGGTCCAATAATTGATGAAATTGCTAAAAAATTTGATGAAAAAAAACTTAATATCAAAGCACCAATTACAAAATTGAATAATTATAATTTTTCATATTCTGGATTAAAATCATTTATGATTAATAAATTAAAGGAAAAAAACATTTGTAAAGAAGAATTATTAGTAGCATTTCAAAAATCTGCTATTGAACAATTATATTTAAAAATTGAAAAAGCCTCAGCTGAATTTAATATAAATAATATTATTATTGGTGGAGGAGTTTCAGCAAATTCATTACTTAGAAGTAAATTATCTAACAATATTAATTGAGATGTATATTTACCCAAATTAATGTATACAGGAGATAATGCAGCAATGATTGGTTATTTAGGAATAATTAAAAATAAATTACAATTAATTAAACCATCAAATTTGTTATTAGATGCAAATTTAAAAGGAGAATTTTATGACTAAAATATTAGATGGTACAAAATTATCTGAAAAAATATTTTATGAATTAAAGGATCAAATAAGCAAATTAGATGTAAAACCACATTTAGTTGCTTTGCAAGTTGGTGATAATGCTGAATCTGAATTATATATTAATCATAAATCAAAAAAAGCTAATGAAATTGGAATGTTGTTTACACATCTTAAATTTCCAAAAGAAATAAATGAAAAAAAACTAATAGATAAAATTCATGAATTAAATAATGATAAAAATGTTGATGGAATAATGGTTCAAATTCCTTTGTCTAAAAATATAGATCCAACAATTATTTCACAAAATATTGCTCCTTGAAAAGATGTAGATGGTTTTCATCCACTAAACAAAGGTTTATTAGATATGAATAGAGCTGAATTAATATCACCAACAGCATTAGGAGTATATAAATTATTAGAAAGTGAAAATATAAATTTAAAAGGTAAAAAAGTAACAATTATAGGTACAGGAGATATTACTGGAAAACCAACCTCAAAAATCATGATTAATAATGGAGCCACAGTTTCAATGTGTAATATAAATACTGAAGATATATCTGAATTTACTAAAAATGCTGATATTATAATTGCTGCAGCTGGTCAAAAACATATTATTACAAATCAAATAATAAAAGAAGGAGCAATTGTAATTAATGTTGGTATTACAAAAGAAAACGATGGAACTTATGGTGATGTAGATGTTGAAAATATTAGTAAAGCTTCTCTAATTACACCCATTATAGGTGGAACAGGACCAATGACTGTTGCCTTTTTATTACAAAATACATTAATTTGTTATAAACTAAATAGAAAATAATGAAATTAAATGAAAATCAAAATCAAGCTGTAGAATATAATGATGGTCCTTTAAGAATTGTTGCTGGTCCTGGTTCAGGTAAAACAAGAACTATTGTTCAAAAAATTATATATTTATTAGAAAATAATTTAGCAAAACCTTGAGAAATATTAGCAATAACTTTTACAAATAAAGCAGCTAATGAAATTAAAGAAAGAGTTTTTGCTAATATGAATTCTAAATTTTCAAATATTTTTACATATCATGGTTGATGTCATTATTTTTTAAGAACAGAAGCAGAAAATATTGGAATTAATAAAGATTTTGTTATTATGGATATTTCTGATAGAGATAAAATCATTGATGATATTATTAAAATAAATAATTTTGATATTGAAAAAAAATATGTAATAAAAAAAATTGATGAAATTGGTAGAGAAAATTTATCAATTGAAAAATATCTTTCAATGAATGATGATAAAGATTCTTTTAAAATTATTAAAATATATGAAAAATTTAAAAATTTAAAATTGGAATCAGGATTATATGATTTTAATGATTTAATAATTGAAGTTAAAAATATTTTAACTTCAAATTCAAAATTGGCAAATAAATGAAAAGATAAATATAAATATATATTTATTGATGAATTTCAAGATACTAACAATATTCAATTTGAAATTATTAAAGCAATAACAGATGAAAATTCTAATTTAATAGTTGTTGGAGATCCAGATCAAAATATTTATTCATGAAGAGGCGCAAATATATCATTAATTAATAACTTTAATAAATATTTTAAAAATGCTAAAACAATAATGTTAAATATTAATTATCGTTCAACTCCAGAAATAATAAATTCTTCAAATAATTTAATTAAAAATAATAAAAATAGAGTTTCAGATTTTTTTTCAAAACCTTCTAAAGAACATGGAAAACCTGTAAATATAATGAGATTATATAATGATGGATATGAAGCTTATGAAATTGCTAAAAAAATAAATTCTTTAATTAAAAATGGATATAAATATCATGAAATTGCAGTTATTATTAGATTAACATATAAAACAAGAATGATTGAACAATCTTTTAATGAAAATGGCATACCTTATAAAGTTATTGGAGCAAAAAAATTCTTTGATAGAAAAGAAGTTAAACAAACATTAAAATTTTTATTATTTAGTGTTAAACAAGATAATCAAACTTTTCTTGCAATAATTAATGATCCACCTAAAAAATTTGGTCCTAAAAAAATAATGAAAGCAACCATTGAATCTGAAATTGAAAAAATTACCATTTGACAATGATTAAATAAATATAAAGATAATCAAAGTGATCAAATAATTGAATGAATTGATTATACAAATAAATTAATTAACGCCATTAAATCTGGTGATAATGTTTCAGCAACATTGGAACAATATTTAACTGATATTGATTATATCAATAAATTTTTTCAAGAACCTTCAAGAGAAGATAATATTAAAGAAACTTTAAAAATTATTGATGAAAGAATTAATAAAAAAAATGCTAAAAAAATACCAATAAGTGAAATAATTATTAAATTTGTTAATGATTCAATATTATCTTCAGCATCAGATGAAGTAACAAATGATGGTGAAGTAAGTTTAATTACTGCACATTCTTCTAAAGGAACAGAATTTCCAATAGTATTTATTTATTCAATGGTTGAAGGTCATTGACCTTCACAAAAAGCTATTGAAGATGGAGAAATAGAGGAAGAAAGAAGAGTTGCATATGTAGCAATGACCAGAGCAATGGATAGGTTATTTATAACTACAAGTAATGGACTTGATTATAGAGGAAAAGAAATTGAACAATCAAGATTTATAAATGAAATTTTTAGTGGAAATTCATATAATTATAGTGATGATAATTATTTTCAATCTAAAAAATCAATAAGAGAAAATAAACTTAATTTAGAAATTATTGGTAAAAAAATAAATCATATTGTATATGGAATTGGAAAAATAAAATTTTATGATGGTGAATTTATAACAGTTAAATTTAATAATGGAAAAATATTGGAAATAATTTATGGTCATAATAGTTATCAATTAATAGAATAAATATATGGATACAAATTTAACATTGATAATCATATTTTCTTTGACAATTATATTAATTGTTCTTTTAATGTTTCATTCATCAATTCTTTTTTTAAAATGTTCTGAAGATGAAAAAATAGGTAAAGATAAAATTATTAAATCATATGTTGAAGTAAATATAAAAAAATCAATTGTTATTTATTATAATGTTGAAACATTAGAAAAAAAAGAATTTCTATTAAATAATTATATTTATATGTTATCTAAAAATTTAGAGTCTAAAAATTTTAGAGATTTTTTAAGATTAATAAATAATAAATCAAATCAATTGAATATTAAAAAGAAACTTGAATTATTAGAAAATGAATATATTTTTGAAATAAAATATTCAGAAAATGATAAAAAAATAATTAAAATTTTTTTAAATAATATTTCTGATGATAGTGGAATTGTTAAATTTCAAATTATAGAATATGATTTAGATTTTAATGAAGTTTTTTTAAATAAACAAAAAGAAAATTATAAAAAAATGAGTGAAGATGAAATTTTTAATTTAGTAAAAAAAGATGTCAATAAATTAAATGCTAAAAGATGAACACTAATTAAAATTGATTTTAAAAATAAATCAATAAATACTAAAAAAGAATACGATATTGAAAAAATACAATTAGAAAAAATTTTAATTTTATTTAAAAAATTAAAAATATCAGCTTATCTTCATGAAGATAATTACATTTATGTAGTTTCTAAAACTGGTAAATCACATAAACAATCTTCTATTTGAAAATTTTGAAATCATTTTATTGAATCAAAAATTTTAGAAAATAAAAATGATTTATTTTCTGATATTGATATTATGTTTTCAGATTTTGAAATAAGTACTTCAGGACAAAAGAAAAAAGATGACATAACTATTAATGAAGCTTTTGTTAAAGTATCATATATTTCTGAAATGAAATCAATTGGAAATAATACATTTAAAGATGTTGAAAATATAGATGAAAAAGCATCAAAAGTTTCAAAAACTTTAAAAAATCTTAATTTAGAAATATTTGAAAATAAAAAATTTCTTAAAACTATTGAATATGATATTAGAGAAAAGCTTTATAAAGGATTAATAGAAGTTTATTTAAATTTACCTTTTGATGAAACTATTGATTTATTTAAATATAGCGCAATTAAAAAAGTTAATTTATTAAGAACTATACTTAATGAAACAATTAAAATTTCATATGAAAATCCAGAAAAAATTGTTACATTTATATTTTCTTCAAAATTATCATATTTAATTTCTAGGGCTACAAATGACTTAGATGATCCACCTTCTAATTTTTATATTTCATTTTCTTTAGGAAAAGAAGATAATATTGATTTAAAATGAAGAGAAACATTTGAAATAATTAGGAAAAATAATTTTAATTTATTACAATTTATTAGATATTCAAATAAAAATACAACAAAGTTTTATAGAGACATGGAACCAAAAATTATAATATTTTCAAATCCAAAAGATTCTTCAATTTTAGAAGAACAAGAATCAAATATAAACAATGAAAATTTAATTAAAAATATCAATAAAGATATAAAAATATTAAATATAAAATAATGAAATTAAAATTAAAAATATTTTGAAGATCATCTATTCCAAAAATAATTGGATTATCAGTGTTGATAACAACACTGATTTTACTATTAATATTACCAACATTTTTATATACAAGACCTAAAAATTCAATAATTGCATATAATAGAGATGCAACTTCAGGAACAAGAAGTGCATTTGCAGAATTAGTATTAGAAAAAGATCAATTTTTACCAAGTAAAAATGTTAGAGAAGTAAAAGGTAATGAACAAATGATACAAAATGTCGATAAAAATTTATATTCATTAGGATATGTATCTTTAAGTACTGTTGCTGAATTTGATGGAATGAATAATTTAATTATTAAAAATAGAAATGATAAAATACCTAATTATAAATTGGCCGCTTTAAATAATGTAGTTCCTACAAAAAATAATTTAATGAATGAAAAATATTCAGCATCAAGAGATTTTAATATGTTTTTTAGAGTTGAAAAAGATTCAAATGAAGCGAAAATACTTGATTATGATTGAATAAATAATTCTATTTCAACTGATGTTAATTTATTATCTGATAATTTAAAAGTATCATATCTATTTTATGAATGAGTAATTAATTCAAAACAATCATATAATTTTTTAATTTCTGAAGATGAAATTCCATCAGGAAATGAAAGTGATAAAATTGATATTAATTCAAAATATGTTGAAACATATTTTGAAAATGTTGGTTTAGATTCTAAAAATTCTAATATTAAAATTGAAATTGTTGGTTCAACATCGGCAATAAATACAATTAATTTATTAAAAAAAGAATTTATTAATGAATTTGAAAATGAATTTAATAATTTAGAAATTTCTATTGATACAAATGGTTCAGGAGATGCTTTTAATAAAAATATTCCTGGAATAAGTGAATCATATATTGGAATGCAATCAAGAAAATTTGAAGAAAATGAAATTTCTAATTGAGGTTGAGAAAATTCTAATGTTCCTTATTCTTCATTTGCGAAAGATGCCATTGCAATAATTTATAATGCAAAAAAAGGTGTTGAACAACTTTCTAATAATGAATATAAAAATATTAATTCAAAAGAAATACAAGATTTATATTCAAAAAATGAATATTTATTTTATGATGATATTTTTAATGGAGAAGTGATTTTATAATGAATAAATATTCAATTACTAAAACAACAAATGAAAAAAATAAAATAGAAAATAAAAAAAGAATAAATAATAATATATTTTCATCATCATTATTTATTCTTTCTGCTTTTTCATTATTTTTTTCTATATTAATAATCATTGTTGTTTTTACAAAAGGTACACAATCATTTACTAATGGTTTATTAAGTATTCCAGAATTTTTATTTGGAAATAAATATGATGGAATAACAAAATTTGCTGCAGGATTTATGATTATTAATACAATTTGAACTTCATTTTTAGCAGTAATCATTGCTTTACCAATTTCATTATTAACTGCTATATTTATCACTAGAATTGCTCCTAATAATTTAAAATCATTATTTTTTATTGTGCTTTCATTATTAGCGGCAATACCTTCAGTAATATATGGAGCTTTTGGTTCATTTGTTATTGATTCAATTGTCAGAACATTATTTGGAGTTGGATCAGGAACAATATTAACAATTGTTGTTACTCTTGCCTTTATGATTATGCCAACAATAACAATGATTACTGTTTCATCTATTAATTCAGTGGATAAAAAAATGGAACATTCCTCATTAGCTTTGGGAGCGACTAGAAATCAAACATCATTTTATATTACTTTAAAAGCAGCATCTACAGGAATACTTACTGCTACAATTCTTGGGATTGGTAGAGCATTAGGAGAAGCAACTGCTATATCAATGATTTCATCAGACCCATATTTTGGTCCAACATTTGGTCTTTTTGATCAAATAAGATTATTGACATCAACAATGCTTAAAGGATATAATGAAATGGCTCCTGGTTCTATTGCTGAAGCATCAATGTTTGCAATGGCATCATTGTTAATTATTACAATAATTGTTATATTTATGACTATGAGATGAATTGAGAAAAAAACAAGTCCTCAATATAAATCTAAAATTTCTAATAAAAAAATTAATGAAAAAAATAAATTGGTAAGAGAAATTCAGAATAAATCATTTTTAGATTCATCTAAAAATACACAAAGAGAATATATAAAAATTAAAAAAGAAATTGAAACTAATAAACAAATTGATGATTGATATAAAAATAAATATGAAAAACAAACATACATCAAAAATACAACAATTAAAGTTAAAAATTCTGAAAAAAGAAAAAAAATAATTTCTAATATTTTTGGTGGACTAACAATAACATTTGCAATGTTTGGAGTTATATTTCTTGTTTCAATAATTTTATATTTATTGTTATCAGGTTCAGAATCATTAAGTTGAGATTATATTTCTTCATCAGGAGTATTTAATTATAATGGAATAGAAGTTCAAGGTCTTAGAACTGCTATTCTTGGAACTTTTATATTAATAATATTAAGTATGATATTTATTATTCCTTTAGGAGTTGGAGCAGGGATATATTTTTCTCAATTTGCTAAAAAAAATAAAATAAATAATTTTCTGAAATCAAGTATTGATTTGATATCTGGAATGCCATCATTGATTTTTGGTGTTGTTGGGGCTGTAATATTTTTACCATTTTCTAAAGCAATTGGATTTGCTCCTTTAGCAGGAGCATTAATTATGACATTTATTGTTATTCCAACAGTAATTAAAGCAACACAAGAAGCAATTGATTCTGTTCCTAAATCACATATTAATGGATCTTTAGCATTAGGTTCAACTAAAACTTCTTCTTCATTAAAAGTTGTTATTCCACAAACAATGCCTGAAATAATTTCAAGTTTAATTTTAGCTGTTGGTAGAATAATTGGTGAATCAGCAGCAATTGTTATTGTTTTTGGTACTATTTCAAGAGATAATATTTCAGATTGATTATCATTTGGTGGAACAACTTTATCAACTGAGATGTATAGATTAACTTTACTTGATGTTATTCCTTGAAATTTAGTTGCTAGTATTGGAATTGTAATTTTATCAATAATTTTATTGTTATCTTTATTATCTAATTATATTAGTAAAAAAGAAAAAATTGGAACATTTGGAATATTATTTTCAATAATATTATTTTTAATATCTATATATATAAGTAATGAATTATTATTTTTAATTAGTATAATAATATTATTGTTAATAATTATTTTAGATATTTTTAAAAAATTTTTATTAAAAAAGGTAAATAATGGAAAAAGAATTAGATAAATTATTAATTAAAAAATTATATAAAAGAAAATTAGAACTTGAAAAAAAATTAACTGAAAAAGAAATTGATTATAATAAAATTGATTTTATTTATAAAAAATATAAGAAAAAAATTAAAATTATTGAAAAAGAAATAAGTGATTCTGAAGAAAAAAATCTTAAAAAGAAAATTGATAAAAAAATAAAAATTGAAGAAAAAATTGAATTATTTACAAAAAATTCTCAAGAAAAAATTGAAAAAGAAGAAAATATTAAAATTAAAAAAAATATTGAAAATGGATTAAAAATTTCTTTAAAAGAAATGAAAAAAGAAATTTTATTACTTGATAAAAAAATAAAATATTTAAAAAATTTAAATATAAATAATTTAAAAGTAAAAATTGAAACAATAAAATCTAAAATTAACAATATTCAAATTGAACATGATAATAAAAAAGATATTGCAAATAATGTTCTTAATGAATATAATAATTTTTTAATTGAATGAGAAAATGCAATGCCAAATATTGATAAAAATGTTTCAATTTCAGTTAAAAATTTAAATGTTTGATATGGTACAAAACAATCATTATTTGATATTAATATTGATTTACCAAAAAATCAAGTTATTGCAATAATTGGACCATCAGGATGTGGTAAATCAACTTTTTTAAAAACACTAAATAGAATTAATGATGAAATTCCAGTTTTTAAGGCTGAAGGAATAATTTTGTTAGATAATCAAATTGATATTCTAAAACTTAAAAATATTTATAATTCTGATGAAAAATTAACATTACCTGAATTAAGAACTAGAATCGGAATGGTTTTTCAACAACCAAATCCATTTCCTATGTCAATATTTAATAATGTTGCTTACGGACCTAAAATTAATGGTATTAAAAATAAAGTTATATTAAAAGAAATAGTTAATGATTCATTAAAAAAATCAGCTTTATTTGAACAAGTAAAGGATAATTTAGATAAATTAGCTACAGGTTTATCTGGAGGTCAACAGCAAAGATTATGTATTGCTAGAGCGATAGCAAATGGTCCTGAAATATTATTAATGGATGAACCTACATCTGCCCTTGATCCTCTTGCGGCAGCAAAAATTGAAGATTTAATTTTTGAACTTAGAGAATATTATACAATAATAATGGTTACTCACTCAATGCAACAAGCATCAAGAATTTCAGATAAAACTGCATTTTTTTATCAAGGTAAATTAATTGAATATGGTGACACAAAACAAATATTTACAAATCCTAAAAACAAAAAAACAGAGGATTATATTAGAGGGAGATTTGGATAATGCCTATTATTAGAGATCATGAAATTTTAATTAAAAAAGAATTAAAAAAAATTACAAAATTTATTATTGAACAATATAAATTGATTAGTAATGCTGTAGAAAAAAAAGATTTTTCTAAATTAAGTAAAGTATTTATTTCTGAAAATGAAATAAAAGAAATATTAAATAATTCAATGGAGCTTACTATTGAAGCATTTTCTTTTGCACCATTAGGAAAAGATTTAAGAAGAAATATTTCTTACACATTAATAAATAGATTACTTGCAGAAATTTCTCATAATTCAATAAATATAACTACATATATTATAAAAATTGAACAATTTGAATTTAATTTAAATTGAGTAAATGAAATTTCTGAAAAGATTATTAGAAGATTAGAATTGATTGATAAATTATTTACAACTGAAAATGTTGAAGATGCTAATAAAATTATTTTTAAAGATAAAAGTATTAATGAAACATATAAAAAAGAATTAGGAACATGATCTAAAAAAATTGATTCAATCAAAGAAAAAATCAATAATAAAGAAAAAAATGAAATTATTCAAGGTTTTATTCTTACAATTAAAAACTTTGAACAAGTTGGAGATTCAATAAAAAAAATAGCAGAAAGTTCATTATTTATTTCTACAGGTAGAATTAATTGGTAAAATTAAATTATTACAATATAAATATAGAAAGAAATTAATTATGAAAAAAGAAAAATATGATATATTAAAAGAATTGAGAGAATATAAATATCAAGAATTAAATCCAAATTCAGTTCCAAATTCAAATAACAAAGTTAAAAAAATTTTTAGTTTTAAAACTTTTTTAATAATAATATTTTTAATTATGTTATTATTTTTATCAATATTTACATTTACTCAAAGATATTATTTTAATAAAATAAATAATGATTATAATAATTTATTAATTTGAACTAAAAGTAAAACTGGTGAAAGTGATTTTTGAGTAAATTATGGTAATGATGGTGAAGATCCCAAAAAAATTGATCAATTTTTTCCAAATATGGATACTGAAACAATTTTTGAATATATGAATTTTCTTCATAAAACATCTCCTAATGCTCATGTTGTATATGAATATGATTTTAGTTATTATGATTATTAT
The DNA here is from genome assembly GCA_009830355.1 of Cherax destructor. NCBI lineage: Eukaryota > Metazoa > Arthropoda > Malacostraca > Decapoda > Parastacidae > Cherax > Cherax destructor. Next base: position 182,183 of record WNWK01002608.1, on the reverse strand, counting down.
GATTCAAGTGAATTTGATGAGTTTTTAGAAGTTAATAATATAGAAGCGAATTAGTGATTTACAAATTTATATTTTATTATAAAAAAATGAATAAAGAAAAAATAAATAATATAACACCATTTGAAGTAGATATTTCAAAATGATATTCAGATATTGTATTAAAATCTGATTTAATTTCATATGCGCCTGTTAAAGGAACAATGTTTTTTAAACCATATGGTTTTTCAATTTGAAATAATATTTCAAAATTAATGAATGAAGAATTTGAAAAATTAGAAATTCAACAAGTTCAATTTCCATTATTATTTCCAGAAAGTTTTTTAAAAAAAGAAAAAGATCATATAAAAGGATTTGCTCCTGAAGTATTAACAGTTACTAGAGTTGGAAATAAAGAATTATCAGAACCATATGTAATTAGACCAACATCAGAAACATTATTTGGTACATATTTTAAAGAAAATTTAAATTCATATTTACAATTACCATTATTATTGAATCAATGAGTTAATGTTATGAGATGAGAAAATAATACAAGACCTTTTTTAAGGAATTCTGAATTTTTTTGACAAGAGGGTCATACTGTTCATGCAACTTCTATGGAAGCAAAAGAATTTTCAAAAAAAATTCATAAATTATATGCTGATTTTTCAATGAATGTTTGTTTATTACCTATTATTTTAGGTGAAAAAACTATTTTAGAAAGATTTGCTGGAGCAGAAAATACATATACTATTGAAACAATTCTTAAAGATGGTCAATTTTTGCAATCAGGAACATCACATTATTTAGGAAATAAATTTGGTATTGCTTTTGATGTTAAAGTTCAAGGCAAAGATAATAAAATGTATTTCCCATATCAAACATCATGAGGAGTTTCAACAAGAATTATTGGTGCAATTATTATGTCACATTCAGATAATAAAGGATTAATAATTCCTTCAAAACTTTCACCAATTCAAGTTGTTATTTTAACATTATTTGCAAATACTGATAAAATAGTTCTTGATAATGCAAATAAAATTAATGAATTATTAAAAAGTAATTTTAGAACAAAAATAGATTTTTCAGATAAAGGAATTGGATTTAAATCACAAGAATGAGAAGTGAAAGGTGTGCCAATAAGAATTGAAATTGGACCAAGAGATATTAAAGAAGGAATTATAATAATTTCTATTAGAAATCAAGATGTTAAGAAAAAAATTAAATTAAATGATTTATCAATTGATTTAATTAATGATTTAATAAAAGAATATGATAATGAAATTTTACGAAAAGCAATTAAAAATCAAAAAGATAAAAAAGTAAATATTACTTCTATAGATCAAATTAAAAATGTTGTTGAAAATCAAAAATATGCAGTTGGTCCTTGAATTGAAGATTCTGATTTAGAAATTTCAATTAAAGAAAATACTAGTGCAACAATTAGGTGTTTAATTGATATAGAGGAATCAGAATCTATTAATGGAAAAGGAAAAACAACCAAAGCTGCAGTTTTTGCAAGAGCATATTAAATAAAATGTCATATTAGAAAATAACCTATTTTATAGTTAATATATATTAGAGGTTATTTTTTTATGAATATTTTAGATTATTATTATGCTCAAAATATGAATGATTATTATGAAGATGATGAATATATAGGAACACCAATGATGATTCCAGAATTTTCTGATAAACCAATTTGAGATTGACAAGTAAAAGGTAAGACACAAGATGAAATCGAAGTTTTTGATGTTCCTGGATATAGATTTGATTATTTTGATACATCAATTTCAAAAATAAAAAGAAATTATTATGATGGTTCATTAACAATAACTTTTAAAGATCATGTTAAATTTTTTTGATATATGCATAAAAAAAATATTATTGTAACTGTTGTTCCTCAAAAATTTGAAACAAGTATTTGAGTAAATGAAAAATTAGTTCTTGATTCATATCCATGAGTTTCTTCACCTTCTATGTATGATAGTTATTATGAATTAAAAACTGATTTTGATTCAAGATTAATTAATTCAAATATAAAAGTAGAAACTAAAGATATGAGCAATGTAATTGATATTACAAAATCATTTAATTTAAATACAATTGCTAAAACTGATTATAATGTTGATTTAATTAATAATGAAGAATATATAATATCTACTCCAATATGTTTTGATAATGGTAAATTATATTTTGAAAATATTAAAATAGAAAAATTATTTCCTGATGTTTATGATTATCCAACTTATTTTTCAAATTATTTAAAATTAACTTATGAAGATAATTTTGAAAATTATATTCCAACAATAGAAGAAAGTGATGGAATTTGAATAAGTGGATTAAATGGATATAAAGATGTAAAAAATGAAAATAATAAACCAATAATTAATTCTAAATGAGTTCAAAAAAATAATGAATTATATATATTAAGTTCTGATGAAAATTTATACTATAATAATGAAACAAAACAAATTGAACAAGGTATTAATCCAGAATATTCTGGATTTAATTCATTTCTTATACCTTGAGATTATGAAAATAATTATGGAAAATTAACTACATATATAAATTTACATGGATATTTAGATTACAATATCAAAATTAATTTGAGTTTAGGTAATAAATTTATGTCAACAGGTAATCAAGGAAAATATAAATTTATTAATAGTAATGATTTTGATGAAGAAGGAGATTATTATGAAGATGAAATTAATATTTAAAAAAAATAAAAAAACATATATAACTATTGTATTAATATTTTGTTTAATTGGAACATTAATATTATCAATTTTTAATAATTCTAACTATCCAATAATTGATAATGTTGTTTTTCCTTATATTGATGGATCATTATTTAATAATACAATTAATGGTTATGATGGAACTTTTGATAGAGAAAAATTTATGAAAGAATTTAAAAATACATATGAATCAATGACTGAAAATGCAAATGTAAAATTTCAATATTATTTTCATGATGATAAAATATCAATTAGAGTTATTGAAAATCAAAAAACAAAAGAATACACATACATAAAAACAGATAATTTTATATTATAATTAATATATGGAAAAAATATTTGAAGAATTACAAAAAACAATTAAATCTAAATTTAATAAAGATGTTACAATGGAAACAGTTTTAAATGAAATGGGCATTGATTCATTAGATTTATTAGATTTAATAGTTGAATTAGAAGAATCACATTCAATTAAAATAGATGATTCAGAATTAATGAATTTAAAAACAGTTAAAGATGTTGTTGAAGCAATTAATTCAAAATTATAATATATTAATAATTAAATATTAATTATAGGAGTGTAGCTCAATTAGGCAGAGCAGTGGTCTTCAAAACCATCGGTTACGGGTTCAATTCCTGTCACTCCTGCCATTTATAAAAGGTAAAATCAATGAATCTTCATTGATTTTTTTATTAAAAAAAAAAAAAAAACATTTAATAAATGTTTTTTATTTTTCTATTATTTATTAATTCATTTTTTGAATTTTTCCGGAACATCAATTCCACAACCTGCACCAAGAGCCCCATTACCAACATGTCCACATATTTCAGGAGATAATCATAATCTTATTGGTTTAGGAAAACCATCATCTATAAACATTTGTTCAAGAATTTTAACTTTTGAATCATCATCACCAACCAATACTGTAATTAATTTTGGTACTTTACCTCTAGATTCAAAATCACGATATTGTTCTTCAACAAGTTCTCTAACTTTTTGTAATGCTTTTTCAGGAGATCTTGTTTTAATTACTGATGTTTGTTTTAATTTCCCATTTTCAACAGGAACAATAGGTGTAATTTTAAATAATGTTCCAGCCATATATGCTACTTTTGATAATCTTCCTGATGCATAAACTCTATCAAGATTTTTAGGAAATAATCATCCATACATCTCTCCTCTTTGTAATTCAAGTAATTCAATAATTTCTTCTTTACTTGCACCTTTATTTGCCATTGCTGCAAGAATATCATTAAATTGCATAATTCAAGGAGAAATAAATTCTGAATCAAATACAGTAACTTTTCCTTTAAATTTTTCTTCACTAGCAACTAATCTAGCTGTATTTATTGTTGAAGATAAATGTTTTGAAATTGGAATATGAATAACATGTTCAACTTCTTTTAATGCCTTTTCATATTCTTCTTCAACATCTCCATATTTAGTTGCTGCTGTTTTATAATCTGTATTTTTTGTTAAGTTTTTTGAGATAAAATCATTATCAATTTCAATTCCTGATCTTAAAGTTTTTCCGTCTCAATCAATTAAAATAGGCACAAAAAAGAAACCTTGTTTTCTAGCCTCTTTCTCAGTTAATCCATATGACGAATCAACTAATATTCCTACAGGTCTTTTCGCCATTATTATTTTAACTCCTTAAATTCAACTAATGTACTTAATCCAAATGATGTTGGTCCCATATGTGCTGTTTGTTCAGCAGATATATATGTTTTAATAATATTTTTTTTATCAACATTCATATTTTTAGATATTAATTCTAATACTTCATTGTTTAAATTTTCATTTTCAGAAATTAATGAAATAATTTTATATTTTAATTTTTTTTCTTTTAATATTTCAATATCAGATTTAATATATTCACACATTTTATAAATTGCTTTTTCAATATTTCTAGCTTTTTCAACTTTATTTTTATCAATTTCACCATTTTTAACAGTTAAAATTGGTTTTATTTTTAATAAATTTGCTATTGTATATTGTGTTTTTGTTATTCTTCCGCCTTTATAAAATCAATAGATATCACCTGGTGATAAATATCCTTTCATAAATGGATTTTGAAATTCTAATATTTTATATATTTTTTCTACTGATTCACCATTTTCAACAATTTCTTGAATTTTTTTACTATGTAAACCAATTCATGGTGATGAATATTCTGAATTGAATACAAATATTTTATCTTTATATTTTTTCATTTGAGCAATAATTTTTGCTGAATTATTTGTTCCTGAAAATTTATAAGACATACTTAAATAAATTGCCTTTTCTCCTATTTCCAAAGCTTTATCAAAAGCATTAATAATATCTTCTCCACTTGGTAAAGATGTTGCAACTGTTGGTTTATTAAGCATTATTTTACAAATTTCTTCTGATGTAATATCAACTCCTGATTTAAATTCTTTGTTATCAATAATAATTTTTAATGGTATAAAACCAACATTTCTTTTATTAGCTTCTTTCATTGTAATTCCAGAACTTGAATCTAATATTAAACTGAATTTTTTCATTATTTTCTCCTTAAAGATATTTTAATTATATAATATTAATATAATTAAAATAATTATGAATAAAGAAATATTGAATAAATTACTTAATTTACCAGGATTATCAGGAGGAGAAAAATTAATTTCTTCTTTTGTTAAAGAACAATTAATAAATTTAGGTTTTGAAATTGGTTTAGATAATATGGGATCAATATGAGGTTTAAAAAAATCATCAAATATTAATGCTAAAACTTTATTAATTGATGCACATATGGATGAAGTTGGTTTTAGAGTTACTCAATTAAATGAAAGAGGATTTTTAAATTTTGAAATATTTGGAGGTATTTCAATTTCAACATTAAAAACTTTAAGAGTTAAAGTTTGAAATAAAAATTTAACAAAATTTTATTCAGGTGTTATTTTATTTCCAATGACTAATCCATTTAGTGATTTTTCAAAAATTCCAGATGAAGAAGAAATGTTAATTGATGTTGGTGCTAAAAATATTGATGAATTAAAAAAAATGGGGATTGATTTAGGTTCTCAAATTACATTTGATACAGAAGTTACTTTTAATGAAAATAGAGTTATTGCAAAATCTGTAGATAATAGAGCAGGATTATCAATAATGTTAGAAATTGCTAAATATATTTCAACAAAAGAATTTGATTACAATATTATTATTGGTGGATCAACACAAGAAGAAGTTGGGTTAAGAGGGGCAAGAACATTTGCATATAAAACAAAACCTGATTTAGCAATAGTTATTGATATTTCACCATCATTTGACATACCAACAGGTAAAATTCCTTATGGATTATTAGGTGAAGGAACAATGTTAAGACATAAAGATGCAATGACAATTTATCCTAAAAAAATAATTGAATATTTAAGAGAAATAATGATAAATAATAATATTAAATATCAAGATTTTTTTTCAATGGGTGGAACAAATGCAGGAGTAATCCATATTTGAGAAGAAGGTAGACCAGTATTGCCCATTGGATTTGTTGCAAGGTTGTTACATACTGGTTCAACAATATTTGATATTAATGATTATGATGAAACATTAAAATTAGGAAAATTAATTTTAAATAATTTATCAAATGATAAAATAGTAAAATTTAATAAATAGGAGAAAAAATGTATACTTATAAAACAATGATTGATGCATCAATATCATCAACAAATGAATCTGCTTTATTAATTTTAATTATTGTATCAATTATATTGGTGTTAATATTATTAATTGCTGCTTTATATTTAGTAGCTACATTAAGAAGAAGAAGTATTATTTTAAAAAAAGCTGATTATTTAATTGAAGATATTACATATAAATCAGAATCATTGAATGTTACAGTAGAAACATTAAATAAATTGTCTAATTATTTATTGTCTTTTGATTCAGTTTCACAAAAAGGGTTTAAATCATTAATAAAATTAATTTCAGAAAATAGAAATTATATTTATTCAATTGCTGAAAAATTAAGAGAAGATGTAGAAGAAAAACAAACAAGTGCAAGAAATTCTAAAAAAACAAAAACAAAAACAACATCACCTAAAAAAGAAATTAAAAAAGAAGAATCAAAAGTGGAAACTGAAGAATAATGAGAACATTAATTTTAAGTATTGTAGGTTTGTTAGTTGGTTATATAGTTGGAAATTTAGAGTACAAAGCTTTTGAAGAGATTATTGAAGATTTAATTTTTAAATTAAAAACATTTAAAGATGTTACTTTATCATTTATAATAACTACATTATCTGAAATTGAAGGTTATGATTCAGATGAAGTTAAAGCTAATATTGATGAATTATTACAAGTTTTAAAATTGAAAGCTGAAAAAATTTCAAATTTGCCAACTTTTGAAGAAAAATTATATTTTATTGAAGATGAAGTTGCTAAATTTTCTAAAAAAATAACAAAAGAATATCCTTCAAATTCAAAAAAGAAATAATTAAATATGAAAAATTTAAAAAAAGAATTACAATTTAGAGGTTTATTAAAAGATATTGCTAATGAAGAATTATTAGAAAATATTATTAATAATAAAAGTTCATTTTATATTGGAATTGATCCAACAGCAGATTCAATTCATATTGGACATTTTCTTTCTTTAAGTTTAGCAAATATATTTTTAAACCATGGTTTAAAACCGATTTTTGTTGTTGGAGGATTCACAGGTATGATTGGTGACCCATCAGGAAGAAATTCTGAAAGAGAAGTTATTAATAAAAATATTATTAAATTAAATGTTATTAAAATTACTAATCAAATAAAAGAAATTTTTGAAAAAATATCAGGATTAAGTGATGTTGAAGTATTTGATAATACTCAAATATATGAATCAATGTCATTAATTGATTTATTTCAAAAATATGGAAAATTATTTAATATAAATACAATGTTAAATAAAGAATCAGTAAAAAATAGATTAGAAAATGGAATTTCTTATACTGAATTTTCATATCAAGTTTTTCAAGCAATAGATTTTTTATATTTATTTAAAAATAAAAATGTTAAATTACAAATTGGTGGTTCTGATCAATGAGGAAATATTACTGCTGGAATTGAATTAATTAAAAAAGAATGCGGATTTAAATCTGATGTTGCTGGAATTACAATAAATTTATTAACTGATGAAAATGGCAATAAAATTGGTAAAACACAAGGAAAACCAATGTGGTTAGAAAAATCTAAAACATCTGTTTATGAAATATTTCAATATTTTATAAATCAACCTGATGCAACTGCAAGTAAATTATTATTACAATTAACAAATATTGATGAAGAAGAATATAAAAATGTATTAAAATCTCACAAAGAAATACCAAAAGATAAAAATATACAAAATAAATTAGCTGAATTATTTATTTCAAAAATTTATTCAATTCATGAATATAATGATGTTAAAAATTTATCTAAATTGCTATTTGATGAAAAATACTATCAAATAAATGAGAATGATATTGATAATTTAAAATATTTACCATCAATAAAAAATCAAGATTCAATCATGTTAATTGATTTATTGATTGATAATAAACTAATATCATCAAAAAGGGAATTTAGAGAATTTTTAACTAATGAATCAATTAAAATCAATGGTTTAATTATTAATGATGAAAAATTTAAATTAACAAATGAATTTATATTAGATAAATTTGTATTTATAAATATAGGCAAAAAAAATAAATATTTAATTTGAAAATAGTTAATTAATTTTTGAATTACATATTTTGAAATTAATTTAAAAAATCAATTGAATAAATATTCAATTGATTTTTTTAATATTTAATTTATAAAAATTTAAAATTATTATATTTTTTTACATTTTTTTTGAGCAATCATTGCTTGCATATATGTATTATCTGTATCAGTAATAATGTCACCTTTTTTAAATTTTTTACTTCTTCATTCCATATCAGATAATACTTCATATTTAATTTTATCCATAAAATTTATTTTTGTTTTTCCTTTCTTTTATTTTTCATATATTTAATTCAAATCGAATGAAGTAAGTATACTAATATATTATATATTTAAAATAAATAATATAATTAATTTTTTCAATTTTACATTTCAAAAAATTTTTCTAAATAATATCCAACTCCACCTTCATTATTAGTTTTGTCTGTAACATCATTGGCATAAGTTTTAATTGTTCCTTTTGCATTTTTCATTGCTACCCCCACAGAAGCTTCTTGTAGCATTTCACGATCATTTAATCCATCACCAAAAGCAATTGTGTTTGCTGGTGATATATTATAATATGAAGCTATAAGTTTCATTGCTGAGCCTTTATTTGCACCTTTTTGAGCAACTTCAATACCCATTCAATTTAATTCATTTTTAAAATCTCAAACTCTTAAAAATACAGCATTTCCAAATTTTCTATTTAATTCAGTTACTAATTCATAAGCATCAACGCCTTCTTTTTCATATTCTAAATCAATAAATAATGATTGAGGATTAATTCTTAATTCTTCATCTTCATTTCAAGATACTAAATTTTCTTCTTCAGATATATTAAGTTTTCTTAATAAAGGTTTATCATTAATATTTCTAGCATATACTTCATATAATGATTCTATAATTAAATTTTTAGCAGAAAATTTTACTGATGGTAATTGTACCATTTCATTAATAATATCTCTATTAATTGAATGCATTAATTGACTAAAACCCATATCTTCTGGATTATGTAAATGTGCACCATTATAGTTTCCAATAATAGTATTTAAACCTAATGATTCATAAACTTTTTTAGCATCTCTTCATGGTCTTCCTGTAACAATAGATACAATATGTCCTTGAGATCTTAATTTATCAATAATTTCTTTATTTTTTTCGTGATAAACAACATCTAAAAATTTATTTGAATCATTTCTTAAAAATGTTCCATCTAAATCAATTGTTATTAATCATTTATTTTTATTATTCATTATTTAATGCCTAAACCTTTCTCAATCTTAATGATACATTCATTAGCTATTTTCTGTAAATATTCTCTATTAATTTTTAATGCATTTTTAATTTCATTTTCAGTTATTGAATAATATTTATCTTGTATCGGTTTTAATACATCAATTATTGTTTTAGCAACTTCTTCTTTAAATTCTTTATAATCTTTATTTTTAAATAAATTTTCTGCTTCATTAATATTTATTTTTTTTAAAGCAGAATAAATTGTTAATAAATTTGAAACTCCCGGTTTATTTTTAATATCAAATTTAATTAAATTTTCTGAATCAGTAACTGACGACATAATTTTTTTAAAAATAGTTTCTGGTTCATCTAATAAAAATATTGTATTATTAACATCATTATCTGATTTTGACATTTTTGATAATGGATTTTTTAATGCCATAATTTTAGAACCAACTTTTGAAATAATTGGTTCAGGAATTTTTAAATTTAAATTATATGTTGAATTCATTCTTATTGCTAAATCTCTAGTTAATTCAACATGTTGTTTTTGATCAATACCAACAATAACTTCATCAGAGTTATATAATAAAATATCTGCAGCCATTAATACTGGATACATTAATAATCCAGTAGGAATCATTTCTGTTCCATTATTATTTTTTATTGATTTATCTTTAAATTGTGTCATTCTATTTAATTGACCTAACATTGAATTACATGTTAAATAATAAAATAATTCACTATGACCAATTATTTCTGATTGTCTAAATAATTTTGTTTTTTTAACATCAATTCCACAGGCAATATATAAAGCTAATTGTTGTTTGATATTTTCTTTTAATAATTTTGGAGATAAAGGAATAGTAAGTGCATGAAAATCTGCCAAAAACATAAGTAATTCTTTAGAATCATCTTCTTGTGTTTTTAATAAGTTATTTATTGCTCCTATATAATTACCTAATGTTAATTTACCTGTTGCTGTAATTCCAGAAATAACTCTAGTTTTCATTTTTATCTTTATTATTTATTTCCTTTTTATTTTTTTCTTGTAATTTTTTTTCTAAATTAATATTTAATATATTTTCATCTATATTTAATACTATTGCCACAACAATAGGAAATAATCTTTTTTTATCAAAAACAAATTTTTCTCCTGTTAATTTAATAATTTCTTTTAATTTAGCAAAAGTAATTCTTTCACCTGAATTATAATATTTTTTTAATTCTTCTAAAATTTTATTAGATAATAATTTATTAAAATTTATATTACTTTCTTTATGAAATAATCCCATTGTCTCAATTTTTATTGAATTTTCAATTAATTTATTTTCTTTTGAATTAATTGCAACTGAAATAGTTAAAACACCATTTTTAGACATTGTTTCTCTATCTGCAATAATTTTTGATGATTGACCTTTCAAATTTGTGTCATCAACATAAATATTTTCTGCAGGCACTGAATCTGCAATAGTAACATCACCATCTTCAAGTTTAAGTCTTCCACCATTGGACATAATAAAAATATTTTTTTTACTTACTCCTGTTTTAATTGCTGTTTTTGCATGTCTAATTTGCATTGCTGTTTCTCCATGAACTGGGAAAAAGTTTTTAGGTTTTAATAAATTAAACATTAATAATTGTTCTTGTGTTCCACCATGTCCTGAAGCATGTACTGTCGGAACTTCTTTATTATCTATAACTTTTACTCCCATTTTTATAAGTTTATTTGTTATTGTTTCTACAGCAGCATAATTTCCTGGAATTGCTGATGAAGCAAATATAATAGTGTCACCATTGACAAGTTTTATTTCTTTATGTTTTCCATCAGCCATCTTAGATATACCTGCGTTAGGCTCTCCTTGTGTACCTGTAGAAATAATAACAACATCATTCCCTTCATATTTTTTGAATTCTTTTGAATCCATTAATTGATCATTTGCAATATTAATATATTTTATTCTTCTTGAAATTTCAATAACTTTATCCATTGAATATCCATTAACAACAACTTTTCTTTTGTGTTTTAATGCTAATATAATAATTTCTCTAACTCTATATACATTAGAAGCAAAAGTTGCAACAATAATCCTTCCTTTTGATTCTCCAAAAATATTATCTAATGTGTCTCTAACATCCATTTCTGAATTTGAAAATTTATTTACTCCAGCATTAGTAGAATCTGATAATAAAAGATCAACACCTTCTTGCCCAAGTTTAGCCATTTTATGTAAATCAGATTTTGTTCCTACTGGTGTTAAATCAAATTTAAAATCACCAGTATTAACTATAACACCATTTTTTGATTTAAATGAAATTCCATAACAATCTGGAATAGAGTGATTAACATTAAAAAAATTTATTTCAAAATTCAATGTTTTAATTTTATATTTATTGTTAATTATATTAATTTTTGGTCTTGGTAAACCTCTTTCTCTAACTTTGTTTCAAATTAATCCTGTAGCAATTTTTCCAGCATATATTTCTGGAATCTTTACTGCATTAAGTAAGTGAGGAACTGAACCAATATGGTCTTCATGACCATGAGTAATAATTAATCCTTTAATTCTTTTTTGATTTTTAACAAGATATTCAAATGAAGGAATAATTCCTTCTACTGAAATTTGCTCTGAAGCAAACTTAATTCCTGAATCCATAATTCATATTTCATTGCCTTGTTCAACAATATACATATTTTTTCCAACTTCACCAAGTCCGCCTAGTGCAAAAACATAGCAAGAAGGAATTTGAATCTTGTTTTTTCTTTTTTCAATTATTTCATTTTTATTTTCCATTTTTAATTATTTTTCCTTATTCAATTAAATGATAAGAATAAAAGTATTATTTTATTTTTTTAACATTTGCTTCTAATTTCATTGGTTGTAATTTATTAATTCTGTCATAAAACATTATTCCTGATAAATGATCTAATTCATGTTGTAAAACAATTGATGTAATACCATATGCTTCAATTTCTATTTCTCTATCAGTAAAATGATCAATGGCGGTTATAACTACTGACTCTGGTCTTACTACATAACCTTCAATAATTCTATCAACTGATAAACATCCTTCTCCTGTGGAAAGAGTAGCTTTTTTATCAGATTTTTTTATTAATTTTGGGTTAATTAAAGCAAATTCTTCAGGATCAAATCCTTGACGACTTTCTATTCTTATATATATCATTTTTTTTGGATGTCCAAGTTGAACTGCACTTATTCCATATGCCGGTCTTAAATTTCTTAATTTAGCCTCATTATTATCTTGAGAAGATCTAACATAATCAATCATTTGATTCATTATTGTTAAATCTTCTTTGTTAAGTGGTCAAACTACATCCTTAGATACTTCTCTTAAAACTGGATTATCATCTTTTACAATATCTTTGTAATTGATTCTAACTAGTTTACTAGTATTAATCTTTCTTCTGTTTGCCATGTTAATTTAATTATATATTATATTGCTAAAATTATTAGTTTAAAATATTTTTTAAAATTTAAGTAATTATTTTTAAATATTAATTAACTTATTTATTAATATATTTGATAAAATATTATAATATTAATTATTATGTATTATGGAACCAAAAATTAGAAAACTTTACGAAAATTTTGAATATTCAACTAATTCATTTGAAATTGAAGAAAAACTAATGGAGTTTTTGCCTAAAACATTAGAAGAATTTAAGGCTATACCAAAAATTGGTGATTCATTCATAGAAAATAATATCAAAAAAATTAATAAAATTATTGAATTTTGAAATAAAAATGGTTTAGTAAAAATTGATCCTTCTGTTAATAAAAATTTAAATTATTTTAAATCAAAATTAACAAATTTATCTATAAGAAATAATATGATTTGAAATTCAAAAATTGCAAAATCAAGATTAATTGATTTAACAAATCTTGATGAAAAAAAATTAAGTTCAATTATTTTAAATTTAAATAGTAATTCAGATAAAAAAGAAGAATTATTATTAAAAGATTCATTTGCTAAATCTTTAATAAAAGATGTTGAATTTTTTGGTGATAATCAAAATGAAAAAATAAATTGAATTAAAGAATCTTATTTTAATGCAATTGAATCAAAAACTAAATTATTTTTAGAGGAAAAAGGTAGAAATTTACTTTATATTGCAAAATGATTTATTAGAGGAAAAATTAAAACTAGTGAAAAAGAGATTCCTATTAATGCTCCACTATTTTTATTTCCTGTAAATTTTGAAAATAAAGAAAGTAAAAAAAATATTGTAAATGATAAATCAAGAGATGTAATGATTAATGATTTCATTTTAACTTATATTTTAAAAAAAGAATATGAATATGATTATGAAATAAGTGATATTAAAAATCTTAAAAATTTACTTAGTGATACTGATATTGAATTTATTAATAAATATAATGAAGATGTTGAAAAATTTCAAGAATTAAAATCTGATACTGAAGAATTATTTCTAAATAAATTTGAAATAAAAAATAATATTGTTTTAGGTATTTTTTCTGGTTTTGGTAGTTCAATAAGAAATGAAATAAACGAATATATAGAAACTCAATATTTACCAAAATTTTTAAATAATTTTTTATCATCAAAAAATATTAATGATGAAGAAGATTTAATATTTATGGATAGAGAATTTGATGAAAATATTAATAATGATGAAGATTTATATTTTTATAATGATTTAAATTTTTCTCAATTAGAAGCTATTAAAAAAATTAATTCTAAAAAAATTTATGGATTAACAATATGAGGACCACCAGGTACTGGTAAATCAGAAACAATAATTTCAATTATTCAAGATCAATATGCTAAAGGAAAAAATATTTTAGTTGTTTCTGAAAAACAAGTTGCATTAGAAGTTATTAAAGATAGACTTGATGTATTAAAAGATACATCAATTCTTATTTCTGATACAAATGATAAACATTTATTTTATGATCAAGTTAGAAAATTTAATAGTTTTAAAGTTGATTTAGAAAAATTAGAAAATAATATTAATGAAAATGAAAAATTAAAAAATATTTATGATGAATTTCAAAATATTTATCATCCACCATATGAAATATCAAAAAATTTATCAGATAAAAAATTAAGCGAAATTGAAAAATTAGTTTTTGATAAAGCATATTATTTAAAAGAAGATAATGAAGAATCTTTTTGAAAAGATGAAATTGAAAATTTAAAAATTTTAGATTTTAATGATTTATTAAATTTAAAAAAACAAATAGATGAAATTGAAACTCTTGAACAATTAATAAAATATAAAGAAATACTTTCAGAATTTTTACCAAATGGAGAAACATTAGATGAACTTCAAAAATTTTATAATAAATTTTTAGAAAATTTAAATACTAAATTGCTTATGATACAAAAAGATTTAATTAAATTTAAATCTTTATCACCAATTGCATTTAAACAAAAAAAAGAAATAATTTCTAAATGAATATCTGAAGATGAAATGGGTAAAATAGGTCGTGAATATTATTATCAAATTTTTGAAAATAAAATTTCACAAAATTATTCAAGAATTGAAACTTTTGAAAAAATTAAAAAATATATTTTAGATGAATATGATTTATTTAAAAAGTTTTATGAATTTGATAAAAGAATTTATCCATTATTAGAGTTATTTAATAATGAAAATAAAAAAAATAATTTTAAAAACCAAAAATTTGATTTGATTAATTCATTAATTAATAAATATTTTATGAAAAATGAGTTTTTACTTGAAAGAGAAAAAACTATTTTAAATTATGAATTTTTAAGAAAAGAAGAAAGAAGAATTAATGAAGAAAGAAAGTTAAGAAATAGAAATCATATAATTGAAAAAATTATTTGAAGAAAAAATAAATTAAGTGGTCTAAATAATATTGAAAAAATTGAAAAAATAATTAATAAAAAAAGACCACCTCAAATTTTAAAATTTATCAAAAATTTTTCTCTTGAATTAAGAGAAGCGATTGGTATTTGATTATTACAACCTGATTCAATTTCAACTTTAATACCAAAAAATTATAGATTTGATTTAGTAATATTTGATGAAGCATCACAAATGTTCCTTGAAAGATCTATTCCAGCCATTTCAAGAGCTAAAAAAATTGTTGTTATTGGTGATGAAAAACAATTAGGTCCATCAAATTTCTTTTCGGGAAGAATAACTGTTGATGATGAAGATGAATTAGAACTTGAAAATGAAGATTCATTATTAACATTTGCTAAAAGTAAATTGCCAAATGTTAAACTTAGAAATCATTATAGATCAGAACACATTTCTTTAATAAATTTTTCAAATGATAAATATTATGAAGGTAGTTTAAATTTTATAAATAATAATAGAGTTAAAGTTGAAGGTCCAATTGAATATGTTAAAGTAGATAATGCAAATTATATTAATCAAACAAATGAACCAGAAGCAAAAAAAGTTGTTGAAAAATTAAATGAAATTTATAAAAATAAACCAAAAATAACAATTGGAATAATAACTACAAATTCAAAGCAAGCTGAATTAATAATGAATGAAATTCGTTTTACTAGTTTTGAATTATATAAATGATTATCTGAAAAAGCAAATTTATTTTGTAAATCAATTGAAGATGTTCAAGGTGATGAAAGAGATTATATTATTATTTCAACAACATTTGGTCCTGATCCAAATGGTGTTCAAAGAATTAATTTTGGTCCAATTAGTAATTCATTAGGTTCAAATAGAATTAATGTTGCAATAACTAGATCTAAAAAGAAAATGATTGTTGTTTCTTCAATTGATATTGAACAAGCAAAAGTAAAAGTTGTTTCATCAAAAAATAATGGACCTAGAGATTTTATTAATTTTATTGAATATTCAAAAAATATAAGTGAAGATTCTGTTACGAAAAATTCTTCATCTAAAAATGAAGATCAAAAAATATTTAGATATTCATTTGAAGAGGAAGTATTTAATGAAATAAATGGTTTTTTAAGAAAAGATTATGGAATTGAAATAATTACACAATTTAAAACTTTAGGATATAAAATTGATTTTGTTCTTCATGATGTTAAAAAAAATAAAAATATTTGTGCTCTTGAACTTGATGGAACATCTTTTTATAGTCCATATTATGCAAGAGAAAGAGATTTTGATAAACAAAATTTTCTTGAATCAAGAGGTTGAAAAGTTTATAGAATTTGAAGTACAAATTGATGAAATGATAAAAAAAGAGAAATTAAAAAGTTAAAAAAATATATTTCAGATATATATAAAGAAATTTAATTATAATTTTTCTTAATACAAAAATAAAGAATTTTTGATTAATTCAAAAATTCTTTTCTTTTTATTTAAATTTTCATTATATAAATTAATTATTATAATTTAATAAATGAAAATTAATTATGGAAAATTTAAAAATAGAAATTTAATTATTGGTAATAATGATAAAATGAGACCAACAAAATCAATGACTAAATCTATAATTTTTAATATTTTAAATATTAATAAAAATGATTATGTTGTTGATTTATTTGCTGGCACAGGAGCATTAGGTTTTGAATCTGCTTCATTAGGAGCGTCTAAAGTTGTTTGAAGTGATAATAATAAAAAGTCTATAATAGCAATTAATGAAAATATTAAAATATTAAAATTAAATGATAATTACAAAGCTTTAAATATTGATTTTAAAAAATTATTAAAATTATTGGATTTTAAACCTACAATAATATTTTTAGATCCTCCTTATAGTGTTGAATTATATTTTGATGAAGCATTAAAAATAATTGTAAATGAAAATGTTATGTCAGAGAATGGAATTATTATTTTAGAAAAACCATATAAAATGAACATTCCAAGCCTTTCAAAATATATAATTATAGATAATAGAAAAATTGGGAAAAGTGATTTACTTTTCTTAAAAATTAATTATGAAAAAAACTAAAAAAGCAATATTTCCTGGATCATTTAATCCAATTCATAATGGGCATATTAGTATTATTAATACTATTGCCAAAGATTATGATCATTTATATGTTCTTGTAGCTAATAATGAAAATAAAAAATATGCTAATTCATTAGAAGAAAGAGCAAAATTAGTAAAAAAAATTCTTGATGAATTAAATATTGAAAATGTTTCATTAATTATTCAAGAACCAGGAAAATTAACCCCAGATATTGCAAAAAAATTAGATGTTACTGTAATTATTAGAGGTTTACATTCAAAAGAAGTTTCTGAATATGAATCTCAATTGGCAGAATTATATTTAGATGTTAATGAAAATTTATATTTTCATTATGTTATAAATTTAAATACTGATTTATCTTCAACTATTATTAGAAAATTAGTTAAAGATAAAAAATCTATTGATGGTTTAATACCTAAAATTATTTTAAGAGAGGTTGAAATTTTATGGAAAGAGGGAAATTAATAATTTATTGTGGACCTTCTGGAGTTGGAAAAGGAACAATAGCAAAAAATTTTTTAAAAGATTCTAAATTTAATTTGAAATTTTCAATTTCTGCAACAACAAGAAAACCTAGAAAAGGTGAAATTGATGGAGTAGATTATTATTTTTTAACAAAAGAAGAATTTAAAAAATGAATAAATGAAGATAAATTTTTAGAATGAGCAGAATTTGTTGATAATTATTATGGAACACCTATTGATATGGTTAATAAAACACTTGATGAAGGTAATAATATATTTTTAGAAATTGAATTACAAGGAGTTAAACAAGTAATAAAAAAAATTCCTAATGCTATAACAATATTTATTGCTCCTCCTTCAATTGATAAATTACATGAAAGATTAATTGAAAGAGGGACTGAACCAAAAAAAATTATTAATGAAAGAATTAAAATAGCAAAAAAAGAAATGGAAGAACATTACATATTTAAATATGTTGTTATTAATGATGACATAAAAAAAGCAACTTCAGAAGTAATTAAAATTTTAAAGAAAGAATTAAAGTAATATATAATAAGAAAGATAAAAATGATTAAATATGACTATTTTGGTGCAACAGAACAAGGAAGAAGGTCTCGTAATGAAGACTCATTTATAGTATTTAAAAATAAATTTAACATTTTAATAGCTGGTCTTACAGATGGTATGGGTGGACATAAAGGTGGTCATATTGCATCAAAGTCAATAATAATGCTTCTTAAAAAAGAATTTAAAGAAGTTAATTTTGGAGTAATGACTGATGAAAGTATTGAAAAAAAGTTATTAACAGGAATTAGAAATTTTCAAAAAGAACTTAAAAGAGTAGGAGATGAATTTCCTGATTTATCTGATATGGGTTCAACTTTAAATTTAAATTTATTTATAAGAGATAAAGTTTATACAATAAATGTTGGTGATTCAAGAACATCTTTGTTTATTAAAAAAGGGATTGTTAAAATATCCGAAGATCATAATTTGGCAACACTTGCAAAAAAAAATCCAAAGTATGCACATTTTACAAAACAAACTAATATGTTAACCTCATCATTGGGTCCTAATAAAAATACTGTTGCTGATTCATTTATTACTTTATTAGAATCAAAAAGTGGTTATGTTTTAATGACAACAGATGGTGTTCATAATTTTATATCTGAAATATCATTAATTAAAATAATTAAGGCATCAACAAAATCATTAGAAGAAAAAGTTAATGAAATTATTAAAACAGCTTACAACAATGGTTCAAATGATAATATGACATTATTATTGTTTAAATATGAACAAAAATAGGAGGTAAATTATGAATGTAGCAAAATGAGACAATTTAGTAGGTAGATTTATAAATGAAAGATATCGTGTTCAAAAAGAAATTGGAACAGGTGGAGCTGGTAAAGTATATCTTGCCATAGATAATCAAAATGGAAATAGAGTTGCTCTAAAAACATTTAATCCTAATTCAACTATGTCTAACAATGCTGAAAGATTTAGAATGGAAGCTAAAGTATTGGCAACACTTTCACATCCAAATATTGTTAAATTTTATGATTATTTCAAATTTCAAGATGCAGAAATAATTGTTATGGAATATGTAGATGGTGTTCCTCTAAGTAAAAAAATTAGAGATGAAAAAACTATTGAACCAAAAGATGCTATTAGATATATGAAACAATTATTAAGTGCTTTATCAGAAATTCATGATAATAAAATATATCATAGAGATATAAAACCAGACAATATCCAAATAACAGCTGAAGATAATATTAAATTATTAGATTTTGGTATAGTTCAAGAATCAATAAGTCAAGAATTAACTAGACAAGGTGCACATATTGGAACAATATCATATTTATCTCCTGAAATAATTCGTAACCCTTCTAGAAAATCAAATGCTAAAACAGATATATATTCTGCAGGAGTGATGTTTTATGAAATGATTACAGGAATTAAACCATTTGTACCAGATAAATTATTATCTAATGTTAAAGATATGAATATGAATGTTGCTTCAAAAATATTAGAAGAACCAATAGTATCTCCTAAAGATTTAGATCCATCAATCTCAAATGAATTAAATCATATTATTTGTTCAATGATTGAAAAAAAACCTACAGAGAGATATCCAAATGTTGAATCTGTATTAAGAGATATTAAAATAGTTGAACAAGGTGAAAAAGTAAATAAACTTCATGGATATTATCCAGAAGAAATAAAAGATGATAAAACATATAAAAAACAATTTATTTTTTTAACTATTGTTGGTGTATTTTTTATACTAATTTTATTATTAATATTAATAATTACAATATTATAAATATAATTAAATATATTGTAATTATTAAAAAAACATATGGAAAAAGCTAAATGAAATAATTTAACTGGAAAAACAATTAAGGACAAATATTATGTTCAAAGAGAAATCGGATCTGGTGGAGCAGGTAAGGTTTATCTTGCAATAAATAAAAAAACAAATAAAAAAGTTGCTTTAAAAACTTGTGATCCAAGAACTTCAATGTCTGATCCTTATGCTAGATTTAAATTGGAATCTAAAGTTTTATCACAATTATCTCATCCAAATATTATTAAATTTTATGAATCATTTAAATATGAAGATGTTGAAATAATTGCAATGGAATATGTAGAAGGTATTTCATTAAAAACTAAGATGAGAAATGAAAAAATGATAGAAATTTCTGATGCACTTAAATATGTTGGTCAATTATTAAATGCTTTATCAGAAGTTCATAAGCATAAAATATATCATAGAGATATTAAACCTGAAAATATTCATATTACTACTTTAGGAAATATTAAATTATTAGATTTTGGTATAGTTCAAGAATCAGTTGAACAAGAATTAACTAGACAAGGATCAATAATTGGAACATTAAGTTATTTAGCACCTGAATTAATTAAAAATCCAGAGAAAAAATCTAATGAAAAAACAGATATATATTCTGCTGGTGTTATTCTTTATGAAATGTTAACTGATGTTAAACCATATGTTCCTGATTCTGAAATTATAAATACACAAGAAAAAAATAATAATTTAGGTAGTAAAATTGTTTTTCAACCATTTATAACTCCACAAGAAATTAATTTTACTATTTCTGATGAAGTTAATTATTTTATTTGTAAATTGATGGATAAACAACCAAGTGAAAGATATGAAAATACTTCTGCAGCATTACGTGATCTTAAAATAATTCAAAATGGCGGAACATTAGAAGATATTATTGGAATTAAGAAAAATAATTCTATTGTTAAAAATAATTCAGAACATAAAATTATGATTTATACAATTATTGGTGCTGGATTAATATTTATTATAGTGGTTACATTATTGGTAATGTTATAGTATATAATATAAAAATTTTTAAATTAATTAATAGTCCTATAATTTATATAAAATATGAAAGGAAGAATTATATTTTCGTCAGGTGGAAATTATAAGGTATTAGTTGAAAATAATATTTTTAATGCTAAACCTTTAGGTATATTTAGAAATAATAATATTAAAATATTAGTTGGTGATATTGTTGATATTAAAATAAATGAAAATAAAAAAGGTTTAAATGAAATAAATGTAATAACTAATTTATATGAAAGAAAAAATGAATTTGTTAGACCAAATATTTCTAATGTTGATAATGTAATAATAGTTACATCAATTGTTAATCCTAAATTAAATGATTATTATTTAGATAAATTAATAACAATATTTCAATCATTTAATGTTCAACCAATATTGATTTTTACTAAAAATGATATTGAACATGATATTAAATTAGATAAAATTATTTGTGAATATATTGATGCAGAATATAAAGTTTTGATAACTAATAATTCAATAACTTCAAAACAAAAAAATCAATTAAAAAATTGATTAAATGAAAGTTTTTCAGTAATCACTGGTCAAACTGGTGTTGGAAAATCTACATTTATTAATTTATTAAATAAAAAATTTAATTTAAAAGTTAGTGAAATATCTAAATCATTAAATAGAGGTAAACATACTACTAGACATTCAGAAGCTTTTGAAGTATTTGATAATACATATTTAATAGACACTCCAGGTTTTTCATCATTATCAATTAATAAATATACAAAAGAAGAAATATCGTGAAATTTTTTTACATTTAGTAAATATGCAGGAAAATGTAAATTTAATAATTGTAATCATATAGATGAAATTGAATGTAATGTTAAAAAAAATATACATTCATCAAGAATTTGAGATAATTATTTAAAATTAATTAAAGAAGTTAACAATGCCAGTAAATAGAATCGAAAGACAAAATTATATTGAAGAAAAAAAAAGAATAAAAAAAGAGAAATATATTGGTTTATTTAATTCGGAAAAACAATCTTTTTCAGGATTAGTAATTGATACAATAATGTTTCTTATTGTTATTCTTTCACTTATCACAGTTTTAACAGAATATAACTTATCAAAAGATCCTTCTGGTCATTGAATTGCTGATTATGGTGCAAATAAATTTGCACAATGATTATATGACTATGATTGAATATTTACTTCATTATTTATACTTGAATTTTCTTTGAGATGAATTGTTGATAGTATAAATAATAATATAGTAAAAGGTTCTATATATGGTTATTTAAAATTTCCTATTACTAGTGAAGGAATTTTATCTTTACTTACAATAATTCCAATATTTTTTACTGTACCTATATTTAATTTATTTAGAATATCAAGAATATTAATATCAGATGATTTTTTAGCATATATGAAAAAAATTCCTATTGTTAAAGGAGTAATTCTTGGAATTGAATATTTATTATATGCATTTAGAAAACAAGCAGTTACATTAATTGTTGTTACAATAATATTTTTTGTATTTATATGTTTATTTTCAATCATAATTTTTAATATTGAATTAATGAGACCAGGATCATTTTTTCATGATCCTGGAGAAGAATGATCATTTTGAATTTCATTTTGATATACATTTGTTACTGTTACAACAATTGGTTATGGTGATATATATGCTGTTGGAGCAGCAGGTAGAATAATTGTTGTTATATTAACATTTATAGGTATTGCATTTATTGCAATTTATACCGCTGTTATTGTTGATGGTATATCTTCAAAAGAAATTGATGAAAAAATACATATGTTAGATCATCAACAAAAATTATTAACTCAAAATAAAATAAAAAAATTAGAAAATGCACTTAAAAAAGCTCAAACAACATCAGCATTAGATATTGTTACATCTGAAAAGAATGAAATTAAAAAAATTCAAGATGAAACTTCAAAAAAAGAATCAAAAAATGATGTTTAAACATAATAAACAAGAAAAATTAATAAAACAATATGAAGAGTTCATTAATAAAAGTGAATTCTTTTTTAGTTATTTAGATAATGAAAAAAATACTTTTGTTAATAGTGTTTTAAAAGATACTAAAGAAATTCTTTTTAATTATCATACTTCATTTCAATTTGAAAGAAAAGGAAATTCAAGAGAAGGAGCATTAACTTATAAAAGAGTTGATAATAAAAATAGATTATTAAAAGTCATAAAAATTAGAAAAGATGTAGAATTTATATCTCAATTACATACTTATTTTCATGAATTAGTTCATTTAGTTAATAATCATAGTAGACAGGATAAAAATGAAATTCAATTAACTAGACCACAAAGAGAATATGTTGCAGAAGTGGGGGCACAATATTTGCTTTATTCTTTTACTGGTAAAAGAATAAATGATTTACCATCAAATGAAAAATGAGAACAAAATGAATATATTAATTTATGAATAAAAAATTCATTATTTGGTGACGAAAAAATAAAAGAAATGTGAAAACAAATAAATTTTTCAGTTGAATACATAGTTAATATTATTAAAAAAAATAAAAATAATTTTAAAAAAAAAAAAAAAACTAATTAAATTTTAATTAATACTATAATTTTTATAAATTATTAAAAATTACTAAAAAATAAATTTAAGGAAAATAAAATGAAATTACAAAAAAATATATCTTTATTAGTATTATTTGCTATAGGTGTTGGATCAAATATGACAATTAATGTTAATAAGGATAATAAATTATATTTATTAAATTCTACAATTAGACCAACAGTTACATTAACTAATTGATCTGGTTTTGATACAAAAAATAGATTATTGCCTTCATTTGGTTTTGATGAATCAACATTAAAATCTAAAGAAATAGATAAAAATACAATGGCAATTATTTATGATGCAAATTCATCAGGATTACCTAATGCAGGTATTCAAGGTAAATCAATAAATGATACAAAATGATCTGATGTTTATTATTATTCTTATTTAGTAAAAAATGGTGAATTTCAAACTTCTATAGTACAAGATTCATTAAAAACACCATCAGATAAATCTGATGATTGAAAAAATTATTTATTTTCAAAAGATAAAATTGATTTTACTGGAAGAAAAAATCAAAAAATTGGTTTAGGAATAGTATCATGAAATAATAACATTGGAGATTGTTTTGATAAATTTAGATTTTATAAAGGTGAAGAATTAACAACGGATGGTGGTGAATATAAATTTATCAATACTATCACTGAATATATTCCATCAGATGGAGCAATAATGTCTATTGAACCATCTACATTTGGATTTGATATTCAATATAATGTAAATAAAAATAGTGAAGAAGGTAATGTATCTATATATGTAAGTGAAGTTGAATCATATATAGGTAATTTAGTTTATACAGCAAAAAATCAAAATGGTGAATATACACAAACTATTGATAATTTATCATCTAATCAAACATATTATGTTACATTAATTATTGATAATCAAATATATAAAAATTCAGTAAAAACAATTGCACAAGAAGCAACAATTAGTTCTTTTGATATTTGACAAACAAGTAATTATATAAAATATACAAGTGGTAAAGAATCAAAAGCATCAATAAGTGGAAAACTTGTGATTAATAATCCAGATAACATTTTAATAAATTCATATGAATTTATTGTTAATAAAAATGATGAAATTTATTCTGATGAATCAGTAGTAGAAAATGTACAAGAAATTAATGAAAGTACATTTTTATTTAATATAAATAATTTAGATTCTGGAGATTATAAATTCTCAGCAATTATTAAAATGGCAGATGGAAATAATCTACCACAAGATCAAAGTATTACAATTGAAGAACAATCTATTCAAACTCCAACAATTGACTCTTTTGTAATAACAGATTATTCACAACCAACAAAAAATGGTGAATGAAAAGATGGACAAATAACAATTGGTTATAATCTTTCATATGGCGATATAAAATTTGATAGTTTAGAAATAAAAATTTATAATATTAATGATACAAATAATTCTATTTATTCAAAATCTATTGATATTTCTACATTAAAAAATGGTGAGAATACAATATCATTTGATAATATTGAAATTGGAACATATTATGCAACTATTGATGGTTTATATACAGATACACAACAAGAAACATTATCAAAAACATCTGATAATTTTGTTGTAGAAGGTAAATCTTTATCTCCAATAAATATTATTGATGAAAATTTAAACTTAAATAATTTATCAAATGATCAATTAATAAAAGGTTCAATAAAAGGAACAATATCATTATCTGATATTGATGATGCAATTATAACTTCTTATAAACCAGTAATTAATTTATATGATGATCAAAATAATTTAATACAAACAATAAATGATATTGATTATGAAATTGATGGAAAAAATAAAAATTTAACATTAAATTTTGATAATTTAAATTTAGGTAAATATCATTATAGTATTGATTTAGTTATTAATAATAATTCTCCTACAGATACTAAAACAATAACATTAAATTCATTTCAAGAATACATAATTGGAACAAAAGAATTTAATGTTCCTAATATGGGATTTGCTTCAGCAATGGATTATGATATAAATACAGGTTTACCTAATGGATTAACATTAACAATTCATTCTCAATCTCATGATGAAAATAATTATTGAGGAGATATTGTTAATTGAAGATCAACAATTACAATAACTTATCAAAATGGTGATAAAATAATTAAAAATATAAGTAACAATAATGATGAAGGAGTAATATCATTTTCTAAAACAAATCCACAAGGAACAATTAATTTACCAAATATTAAATCAACAATAGATAATCAAATTGTTTCTGTAAAAATGTTTACTGAAGTTCAAGGTGAAAACACTTCTTGAAAAGAAGTTAATTTATCATCAATAACTGGAACATTAATACCAATTAACAACAATAATCCAATAAATCCTAATGATTCTTTATTATGACCTTGATTAGTTTTTCTTTTAATAATAATTTTTATTATGATGATATCTGCAATAATTCTTTCTAAATCAATTAATAAATATTATAAAAAAAAATAATAAATAATTTTTTATAAATAAATATTAAAATATAGTAAATTTAAAAAATATATAAAAAAATATTAAATTTAAATTAATTAATTTTTATATATAATTTAAATATTTATGAGAATAAAAACTTTTTTAATTTCAATCATTTTAATTTTTCAAGCATTTTTTGCTTCATTTTTATTTTTAAATAATAATGATAATAATTATAATAATAAAAATATTAATATTTCAAATTTAAATAATATTAAATTTCAATTTTCAGGGTTTAGTGATTCTTCTTTTTCAGTAGATTTTAAAATTGTTGCACCTAAAATTGAAAATTACTATTTAGATAGTATTGAAATTAATTGTGAAGAAAGTTATGATTCAGAAGGAATAAATTTTGAAAATTATCAACCTTTTGTTGATGTTAATTTAAATCAAAAAACATCAGTAGATATTGATAATACTTTATCATTATCTACTATATCAATTGATGAAGATAATCGTTTTCTTTTCTTAAATAATGAATTAAATAAAAATACTTTTTTTGAAAATGCAAATTATCAATATTATTATTCATTAAAATGCAATTTTTGTTATAGTTTTGAAGCATTTTTTCATTATGTGAATATAAATGATCAAAATCAAAATCAAGATATTAGAGTAATCTCTGAATGATATGGTGATAGTTGATCAATTAATAATCCAAAATTTGAACCAAATAAATTTAATAATTTTAAATATATTAGTGATTGAAATGATGATAATTTTGATTGATTTTACGCTTCAACAGATATTTCTTGATCATCAAAAATTTTAGAAGATAGCATTAATATTTATAAAGAAAGTTATCCTGGTAATGGTCAGTATTCAATAAAATTAAATAAAAATGATTATAAAATTGAATATAATGAAAAAACATGTCAATATTCAATTTATATAAAACCTTATTCAATCAAAAATGGAGATTTAAATTCTTTTAAAATTTCTTACAATAATGAATATATTTATAATGATTATTATGATTACCTTAATATTATTGATGATCAACAAACAAATAAAAATATTTCTTCTATTCTTGATTTTACAATTAGTGATAGAAATTCAAAACCAGAAATAAAAACTAAAGTTACTCCAATAAAAAAAATTAATAAATATGAAATTTTTAGTTTTAATTATTCAATAATTATTAATAATGATTTAAATTCAGTTAAATCAAAAATAAATACTATTTATATAGCAAATTCTACAAATATTGAATTTCCAATTGATGGATTTGGCCCTAATAAATTTGTAATATATGATGATGGTTTTTCTGATATTCTTGGAGATGAATTTGATTTTTCGATTCAAGAAAAGAATATAAAACAAAAATTTGATAATTTTGTTTTAGTTTTAAAATTAAATACTGGAGATCAAGATTATATTTTTACAAAAAATATTGATCCTTTTTTTGTTTATTCAAATAATTTATTAATTTGGATTTTTATTTTGGTTATAATTTCAATCACAATTTTTTTATTTTGTTTTTTTATTTATTTATTTAAATTAAAGAAAAATAATAAATTTAAAAAACATAAAACAAAAAAAGGAGAAATTTATTTTGATTGAATTTAAATTAATTAATTTTTTATATATAATATAAATGTTTATGAGAATAAAAAGTTTTTTAATTTCAATTATTTTAATTTTTCAAGTGTTTTTAACTTCTTTTTTATTTTTAAATAATATTAATAATCATATAAATAAAAATCAAAATATTAATATTTTTAATGAAAATGATAATCCTATTAATTTTGAAGTAAATAAAGCTGATAATTTTTTTGGATTAAAAATTCATATTACTGCAAATAAAATTGAAAATTATTATTTAGATAATATTGAAGTTAATTGTAAATATAAAAATCAAAATTCAATTGTTTCAGATGTTAAAACATTTGTTAAAGTTAATTTAAGTCAAAAAACATCAATAGATATTGATGATACTTTATCATTATCTGCTATATCAGTTGATGAAGATAGTCATTTTCTTTTATTAAATAATGAATTAAATAAAGGTACTATTTTTGAAAATTCAAATTATCAATATTATTTTTCATTAATTGAAAATAATCAATATTCTTTTCAATTAAATTTTCATTATCTTAATATAAATGATCAAAATTTATCTCCCATAGATTATAATTTTTCTGATTTTACTACATTTCAACCAATGAATGTTGATAACATCGCTGATTATACTTTTGTTGGTGGTTTTATAAAAATGAATAATGCTACTAATTATATTAATGATTGAAATAATGCTAATTTTGATTATTTTTATTTTACAATTAATTCTACTTGATCATCAAAAATTTTAGAAGATAATATTCATATTTATAAAGAAAGTTATCCTGGTAATGGTGATTATTCAATAGAATTAAATAAAAATGATTATAAAATTGAATATAATGAAAAAACATGTCAATATTCAATTTATTTAAAGCCTTATTTAAATAATAATGGTGATATTAATAATTTTTTTCTTTCTTATGATAATGAATATATTTTTAATGATTATATTAATGAAAAAAAAGAAAATATAAATTATTCATTTGAATTAAAAAATGCATTTGAAATTTATAATAAAAATTTTAAACCAGAAATAAAAAATAAAGTTACTTCAATAAAAAAAGCAAATAAATATGAAAATTTTAATTTTAATTATTCAATAACTATTAAAAATGATTTAAATAAAATAAATGAAATAGTTAATAGTATTTATATAGCTCATTCTACAAATATTGAAGTTCCAATTGATGGTTTTTCTAAAAAATATAATTTTGATGAAACAGATTTTAATAAAATAACTTATACCATAGATGGAGAATTTAATTTTTCTATTAATCGGACTAATAAAAAACAAGAATTTAATGATTTTGTTTTTGTTATAAAATTAAATGATGATATTTCTTCGTATTCAGGAACAAATACTACTATTCAATCTATTGATCCTTTTTTTGTTTATCCAGAAAATAATATGTTAATATTAACATTAATTTTTATTTTAGTTTTAATTTCAATTATGATTTTAATTTTTGTATATTTTGTTAATTTTAAAAAAAATGATAAATTTAAATCTGGAAAAGATGAAATTGAATTTAATTGAAATTAATTTAATTTTTATAAATAACAAATTTATAGTATTTAAATTATTATATATAATTTAAATAATTATGAGAATAAAAAATTTTTTAATTTTAATAATCTTAATTTTTCAATCATTTTTTTCATCTTTTTTTATTTTAAATAATAATATAAATAAAAATCAAAATATTAATATTTTTAATGAAAATGACAATCCTATTAATTTTGAAGTAAATAAATCTGATACTTTTTTTGGATTAAAATTCATATTACTGCAAATAAAATTGAAAATTATTATTTAGATAATATTTAAGTTAATTGTAAATATAAAAATCAAAATTCAATTGTTTCAGATGTTAAAACATTTGTTAAAGTTAATTTAATTCAAAAAACATCAATAGATATTGATGATACTTTATCATTATCTGCTATATCAGTTGATGAAGATAGTCATTTTTTTTTATTAAATAATGAATTAAATAAAGGTACTATTTTTGAAAATTCAAATTATCAATATTATTTTTCATTAATTGAAAATAATCAATATTCTTTTCAATTAAATTTTCATTATCTTAATATAAATGATCAAAATTTATCTCCCATAGATTATAATTTTTCTGATTTTACTACATTTCAACCAATGAATGTTGATAATTATGATTATACTTTTGTTGAAGGTAATTGAAGTAATGTAAAATATATTTCTGATTGAAATGATGAAAATTTTGATTATTTTTATTTGGAATATCATCTTCATTAATCATCAAAAATTGCAAAAAATAGTTTTCATATTTATAGAGAAAGTTCTCCTGGTAATAATGATTTTTCAGTAGAATTAAGTGAAAATGATTATAAAATTGAATATAATGAAAAAACATATACATATTTTCTTTATATAAAACCATATTCAATTAATAATGATGATCCTAATAAATTTTTAATTTCTTATGATATAGAATATATTTTTAATAATTATATTAATGAAAAATTTGAAAATTATAACCTTAATTTAAATTCAGAATTATATACAGATAGAAAAAATTTTAAACCAGAAATATCAACTAAAATTTCTTTAATACAAAAAATAAATAAATTATATACTTTTCATTTTAATTATTCAATAATTATTAAAAATGATTTAAATTTTCAAAATGAAATAATTGATAGCATTTATATAGCTCACTCTACAAATATTGAAGTTCCAATTGATGGTTTTTTAAAAAATATAATTTTAGATTATACAAATTTTTATAAAATAACTTATATCATAGATGGAGAATTTAATTTTTCTATTAATCGAACTAATAAAAAACAAGAATTTAATGATCTTGTTTTTGTTGTAAAATTAAAATTTTATGAAAATACTAAAAATAATATTATTACTCAATCTATTGAACCATTTTTTGTTTATCCAAAAAATAGTATATTAATTTGAATTTTTATTTTAGTTGTAATTTCAATTATTATTTTGATTTTTTGTTTATTAATTTATTTATTTAATTCAAAAAAACATGATAAATTTAAAGTAAAAAATGATTAAATTAATTTAAATATAAATTTATAAATAGCATTTCATTAATACTAATTTTAAATAATTTGGAAATTATTATTAAAAAGTTTTTAATTTTTATTTTATAAAAAATTTTAAATGTGCGACAATATTAATAATAATGGAAGATAAAAAATTTACAAATAATAGATTCAACATAAATATTAAAACAAAAATTGAAAAAATTATTAAAAGAATTCAAAATGATGATGATGCAGATGATAAATTAGTAATTCCTGAATATCAAAGAGATTATGTTTGAAATGAAATTAAAAATATTCCTGAATTATTAACATCATTATATATTGGATATCCAATAGGATTTATTACTTTATGAGATAATCATGAAAATGATCAATTGCAATTAATTGATGGTTTACAAAGATATTATTCGATATATAAAATTTATGAAAAACCATTTAATTTTTTACATTATAAAATGTTTGAATTTTGATCAATAAAAAATCAAATAAATTTAAATGAAAAAATAGATAAAGAAAATTTTAGACATTTTAAATCAAATTTAAATCATAAAAATAATAATTATAGAAAATCAACAATAGATTCTATTAAAAAATGAATTAATGCAACAAATAGATTGAATGGCGAATATAAAAATCACTATAAAAATTTTATAAATGATTATAATAATTGATTTGAAAATGATTTTAAACAAATTGTGGTTCCACATAATATATTAAAAGATTTTAAATTTAATGAAGTTTCTGAAATATTTAAAATTATGAATACAACAGGAAAAAAATTAAATAATTTTGAAGTAGCATCAGCAAAATGATCAAATTACAAAATAATTATTAATAAAAAAATCAAATTTATTAATACTTTTATTAATGATAGAATTGAAAGATATAAAAATAATTTTTTAAAACCTGAAAATATTTCAGAATCATTAATTAAATATGATTCTATAAATATAATTCCATCAAATTTTATTTATGCAATATTAGAAGAAATTTTAAAAAATAAACCTGAATTTTTTTATTCATTTTATGATAAAAATTCAATTTTAAAATCAAAATCAATTGAAGCAGGAGCAGAAATTATTAAAGAAGCATTAATTAAAAATTATGAATTAGAAAAATTTAAAATTGATGAACTTGGATATTTTTTAAGTGAAAAAATTAAATCTGAAGATGATGTAAATAAATTGAAAGATACTATATCAAAATCTTTTGATATTCTTCTTAATGATATAAAATTTTTACAATTTGCAAAAACAAATGATGTAACAAAAAACATAACTTATTCAGCTTGATTAATTACGGCTTTTTTGATTTTAATAATTAAAGGTGCAAAACCATATGAAAGAAAAAATTTTAGTAGATGATTTATTTATGAATTTTTAATTTGAAATAATTATTCAAGTGCAACAGGTAATTATGTAAAAAATAATATGGAAAAATATAAATTAGAACTTTCAATAGATAATAAATTAATTAATGATGAAACTTTACTTGAAAAAATAAATGAAAAAATTTTAAATCCAGAAATAAATGAAAATGAAAGAAAATTTTTACTTTGCTTAATACAACATAATAATTATGAACCTGCAAAATGTTATCATATTGATCACTTAATTCCACAATCAAAATTAAAATTAAATAATGAAATAAAATATAATTCAATTTTTAATCTTCAATATTTAAATGCAAATATTAATTCAAATGAAAAAAAAGATATTTTAGAAGAAAATCAAATTAAATGAGATGTTTTTGAGGATGATTTTAAAAATAATTCTAAAAATGAAGAATATAAAACTTTAATAAAAAAAATGATAAGTGAAATTAAAAATTACAAAAAGATTTCGAAAGATACATTTGATAAATTTCTTGAATTAAGAAAAGAAATAATGATTAAAAAAATAAATTCAAAAAAATGACTTTAAATTAAAATCAAAATATATAATATTTTATTTTTAATTCGTTAAAATTAATTTAATGAAATTAAAAGTTATAGAATTATTTTCTGGTATCGGAGCACAATCAAAAGCTCTTAAAAATATTAATAAAAATTATACAATTGTTGCAACATCAGATTGGGACATTTTTGCTAATATTTCTTATGCTGCTATTCATCACACAGATGAATTAATGATTAGATTAAATAAATTTGATATTAAATTTAATTTAAATAATTCTAATTTGATAGATAAAGAGAGAGAGAGAGAGAGAGAGAGAGAGAGAGAGAGAGATTGATTTTTAAGCTTAAAAATAAAGTTCTTTCTAGAAATTCTAAATTTCCTTTATCTACTTATAAAAATTTAAATTTACGTACTTTATTTTTATTAGTTCAATCAATTGAATTATCAAATAATTTTACTGATATTAGAATTATTAGAGGTAAAGATCTTCCTGATCATAATATGATTACATATTCCTTTCCTTGTCAAGATTTATCTTTACAAGGTTCACAAAAAGGACTTATTAATGGAAAATCATCATCATTACTTTGAGAAGTAAAGAGAATAATAGAAGAATTAAATGAAGAAGGAAAATTACCTAAATATTTATTACTTGAAAATGTTAAATCATTATTTTCATATAAATATAAAGATGGATTTGATAAATGAAAAAATATATTAGAAAAATTAGGTTATACTAATCATACTTTTATATTAAATTCTAAATATTTTGATGTTCCACAAAATAGAGAAAGAGCATTTATGTTATCTGAATTAAATCAAAATAAATTTGTTGTTCCACAAAATGGATCTTTGACTAATAAAAGAATAAGAGATATTCTAGATAAAGAATTTGCAGAATGAAAAATACCTAAAGGTAATGTTACAAATTGAAATCCAGAAATTAAAGAATCAGGATTAGTTAAAAGTAATATTGAAGGTTATACTTCATTTCAATCTGAAAATTCTGTATTTTCTAAAGATTCAATTTCACCAACAATAACTGCCTCAGGAGCATTAAATAGAATAAAAGTTATTGAAAGTGAAAATCAAAAATTAAGAATATTAAATTCAAAAGAACTTTATCAATTAATGGGATTTACAAAAGAAGATTGAGAAAAAGTTAATAATTTAAATATTGTTCCAGAACAATATTTAAAAAAACAAGCAGGTAATTCAATTGTTGTTCCAGTTTTGGAGGCGATATTTAAAAATGTTAAATAAGTATAAAATGATGGTTATTCCTTTTGTTTCTAAAAAAAAATATTATGAAATATTAAATATTGATAATAGATGCAAATATTCATTTGAAGGAGATTTAATTTATATAGTTGATAACAAATATAAAATTGTTTGAGAAAGAATGTTTTTAAAAAATGATTTTGAATATAGAAGTACTGATGAGAAAATGAAAAAAACAAATTTTTATAAAAATAATTTAAATAAAAAAATTGATAGATCTAAAATATTACCTTTTTCAAATAAAAATATTGAAAAATCAAATAATATAAAATCAATAAATGATATTTCTTTTAAATATTATTCAACTTCATTATCAACTAATGGTTTTATTATCGGTTCAAATTCATCAGGCGCAGATAAAAAAAGAACTGCTTCTCCAATATTAATTGATCCTAGATCTAAATATTTTGAAAATTATAAATATATTGTTAATGCAATTAAAATGGTTAGAAATTTAGATAAAAATCTAGATAAAATAATTAAATCTAATTTTAATTGTATATTAGATTTAATAGAATCTTTTAAATATTATAAAATTTCATTATATGAAATGATTGAAAATAATGAAATATTTAAAAATTGAATAAATATAATAAATTCTCATAGTAAAAAAAATGAAATTTCACAAAAAGATGATTTAATTAAATTTATAAATCAAGAAAAAGAAATTACATTTAATAGAAATATAATTGAAATAATTAATTTATATAAAAAAGATCTTCTTGAAGAAAAGAAAACAATTCAAAAATTAAGACGAGAATTTAGAATTTTATTATTAAAATATGCAAGTGAAAATAATTTTGGAGAATTTACAAATTCAGAAATTAATATTATTGATTCTGAAGCTGCACATATTCAAAATGTAAAAAATATTTTAAAATATAATAAAGATATTAAGTTAATTGCTGATCCAAATAATGGATTACTTTTAGATCCTAAATTTCATACTTTATATGATAAAGAAAAAATTACATTTAATGAAAATGGTGAATTAATTATTTTAGACAATTTATATAAAAATAAATTTAAAAATATAAAACTTAATTCAAAAATTTTAAATAAAAATAGAATTGAAAATATAAAAGAAAGAAATAATTTAATTAATATTAATTAATTTTTTTCTGTATACTGTATTTATATGTACATTTTAAATAAAGAACCAGATGAAATATTAAATAATATAAAGGAAAAATTAAATAATTTTGATGAATTATTTATTTCAGTATCATTCATTACATTTTCAGGATTTAAAAAATTATTTGATTTAAAAAAAATAAATAATAATATAAAAATAATTACTACAACAGATGAATATATTACTGATCCTAATTTTTTAAATTGATGTTTGAAAAATAATGTAAATGTTAAATTAATAAATGAAATTAATTCAGAAAAATCATTTCATTCAAAATTCATAATTGCAAGAAAAGGAAATAAATATTTTACAATAATCGGTTCATTAAATATTACAAATAATTCATTATCAAAAAAATTTGAATCAATATATGTTTCTGAAAAATATGAACAATTAATTGATCAATTTGAATATTTATGACAAATTGGTAAAACATTGACAAATGATTATTTAATTAATGAATATGAAGAAAAATTTAATAGATTTAATAAAATAATTAATGTTTTTAAAGATAATTTAATTAAAGATATAGAAATAAAAGAAAATCAAATGCAAAATAAAGTTCTTGAGGAAATTTCAAATTTAAGAATTCAAAATGAAAATCTTGCATTACTTCACTCTGCAACAGGAACAGGCAAAACATATTTATCAGCATTCGATATTAAAAAAAGAGGTTATAAAAAAGTTTTATTTATTGTTCATAATAGAATAATAATAAAATCTGCAATGAGAGATTATAGAAAAATTTTTTATAAAAAAAACTTTTTAGAACTTAAATCAAATAATTTTTCTATGATAGAAAATAGTGATTTTATTTTCACAACAGAAAAAACAATTAAGAAAATTTTGAATCAAGATAAAAATTGGTTAAATAAATTTGATTATTTTGTTTTTGATGAAGCACATAAAATTGGTAAAAATAATAATCAAGGAGAAATATTTTCAATTGTAAAAAAAATTAAAAATAAATTTATTCTTGGAATGACTGCAACACCAAATAGAACAGATGATACAAAATTTTTAATAAAATCATTTGATTATAACGTTGTTGGTAATATCAATTTAGAAAAAGCACTTGAAAATAAATTAATATGCGATTTTAAATATGATGGTGTTGATATTGATGTTAATTTTAATGTTAAAGATATTAGTGAATTTGATCTTAAAAAAATGGTTGACGTTTTTATTTTAAAAGTAAATGAAAAAAAAGTTTGAGATGATACAAAAATTAAAGGCATTATTTTTACAAAAAATATAAAAGAAGCAAATATTGTTTCTAAATTAATTAATGAAAATGGTAAATATGTTTCTTCTACAATTCATAGTAATAAAAATATTGATTTTGATATTGAAGAATATATAAATAGATTACAAAATGATAATAATGAACTTAATTTTTTAATTACAGTTAATATGTTTAATGAAGGGATTGATATTCCAAGAGTAAATACAATTGGATTGTTTAGATTTACAGAATCAAGTATTATATATGCACAACAAATTGGTAGAGGTTTAAGAAAAGAAAATAGTTCAAAAAAATATTTGAATATTATTGATTTAGTTGGAAATTATGAAAATAATTATCAAAGAATTGCAGGCCTAATTGGCGAAAAAGAAATTTCACCAAGAGAAATTATTGATAGAATAATTACACCAAATAAATTTTTAGGAGAATTTAATTTAACTGAAATTTCAAAACAAAAAATATTTGATTCCCTTGGTAAAGTTAGTTTTAAAAAATATTTTGATGAATATTTATTTAAAATTTCTCAATTTGAAAATAGAAAATTAAAATTATGAGAATTTGAAAAAGAATTAAAAGAAACAATTCAAATAATATCAAATAATTTTAGAGATAGAAGAACATTAAATAATGGGGATTTTTCATGAATAATAAATGCAAAAAAATCAATGGGAATTGAAATAAATTTACCATTAATTGAAAATCAAATAATTGAATTATTTTCATGAATGCCAATTACAACATCAACATCAAAAGAAAAGAAAATTATTTTAAATTTATTAAATGGTAAAAATGTAAATTTATCAAAAAAATGAAGAGATTATTTTTATGGATATCCAAATAATGAATGAAGATTTATTCATGGAGATTTTACTAATTTTTTCACAATTAATAATGATAGTAGTGTTAGATTTAATATGAATTTAATTTCAAAATTAGAAACAATTGAAATACTTAAAGAAATTAGTGAATATTTATTAATTAATTTAGAAAGAAATGATAAATTAAAAAATACTTGATATTCTAAATTTGAAATTTTATTTATGGCAGGTAAAACACAAAGAAGTATGGAAGCAATTTGTAAAGTTATAGATGATGAAAATATTGAAAAAAATTCAATATTTTTTATTGGGCAATTAGGTAAAGAATATAAAAATACAATTGAAGATAAGAATAAATATTTAATTTCAACAAGAGTTAATCAAGAA
Organism: Cherax destructor; assembly: GCA_009830355.1. Lineage (NCBI taxonomy): Eukaryota > Metazoa > Arthropoda > Malacostraca > Decapoda > Parastacidae > Cherax > Cherax destructor. The sequence continues at coordinate 144,321 of WNWK01002608.1, read as the reverse complement.
TATGATGTAAATAATATATATTATAGTTTTATTGGAGGAGAGGCATTTCACAAAAATGAATTATTTATGTTTGTTGGAAAACAATCAAAAAAAATAATAAAATCAGATTCTATAAAAATAGAAAAAAGTGAAAAATATTATAATAGATATTTATTTGAATCAGAAATTAAAATATCAAATGTTGATTATCAAATGTTAAAAATAAATACTGTATTATAAGCAGTATTTTTTATATAAAGTTTATAATTTTTTTAAATATGAAAAAAATAAATGTATTAGAAACTTTTTCAGGAATTGGAGCACAACATTTGGCTCTCAAAAATTTAAAAGAAAAATTAAATAATAATTTTGATTATGAAGTGATTGGTATATCAGATTGAGATATATTTTCTGTTGAAAGTTATGCATCAATGCATTTTCCTGAATTTGAAAAATATATTCAAGACCCTTCAAAAGAAGAATTAATTGATTTTTTTGAATCACAAGTAATAAGTATGGATGGAAAAAAACCTTATTATCATTATCAAAAATTGTCTCCTCAAAAAAAAATAAATATTTGAAAAGCATATAAAGTAACAAATAATATTGGTTCTATTGTTGGATCCTTTGAAAAAATTAAAAATGATGTTATATTAAAAAAAGGGAAAATTGATTTATTAACTTATTCATTTCCATGTCAAGATTTATCATCAGCAGGTAATTTTCATGGGTTTAATGAAGGAATAAAAAAACACACAAGATCAGGATTATTATTTGAGATTGAAAAATTAATTGATCAATTGAAAGTTAATAAATTAATAGAAAATAATAAAATAATAGAATTTTCAATTAGTGAAAAAGAACACATTAATAAAATAGAGAGAGAGAGAGAGAGAGAGAGAGAGAGAGAGAGAGAGAGAGAGAGCGATGGAACAACAAATAATCTTCTTCCTAAATATCTTTTACTTGAAAATGTAATTAATCTTGTTCAAAAAAATCATAAATCAGATTTTGATAGATGATTAAATAAATTATCTAATATTGGTTATAAAACAATATGAGGTAAAATTAATTCAAATGATTTTGGGCTTCTTCAAGCTAGAAGAAGAGTTTTTGCATTTTCAATTTATGATCCTGAAGGTAATATAAATTGAAAAAAAATAAGAACAGATTTAAGTGAAGTATTAAATGAAATTTATATATCAAAAGAATATTTACCCAAATGAAAACAAACATTTAAATCAGTTTTTGATTTAAATAATAAATATATAGATGAATCAAAATTATCACAAATAAAAAAAACCCCTTCTAGAATAAATATGGTTAAAAATGGTAAGTTAATTGATGAAAAATTTTCAGATAAGATTTCAACAATAACAACTAAACAAGATCGATGACCTAATCCAGGTCATATATTATTTGAAAATAAAAATGTAGATAAAAATGGAATACCATATATGAATAAAAGATTTTTTACACCAAGAGAAACATATAAATTAATGGGATTTCCAGATGAAAAATTTAATTTGGCAATGAAAAAAATGAATTCATCATGTATAAGTGATGTTTCATCAAGAGATAAATTATATAAACAAGCAGGAAATTCAATTGCAATTAATGTTTTGGAAATGATATTTTATTATATGCAAAAAGGAGATTTTAATGAGTAGAGAAATAAAAAAAGCAAAATTATGAAAAATTGGTACAAATATTAATAGTTATATTAATGAATTTTTTATTAATGTAAAAAAATATAATCTTAAAATAAATGATAAATTTATTTTAAGAAAAATAAAAAATACAGATCGTGTTGAATTTATGTTTAATAATAATGAAGATAGTGTTAATTATCAAAATGCAAAGGCATCACAAATGATTCGTGTTCTTTTAATGTTAAATATTGTTAAATCATTTAGTGATAAGTTTAAAAATGAATCTGATTTAATTGACAATTCAACTTATACTTTGGAATTTTTGAATGAAAATTGAATGAAAAATTTTTTATCTAATTTAGAAAATTTTCAATTTATAGATGAACTTAATGAAGATGGCGAAGAATTAAATGAGTTCATTTATCCAAATCATAAAGATGCTTTATATTCAATTATGAAATCATTTAAAGCATATAATGATGGAATTGAAAAATATTCAAAACAAGACAAAAAAGATAATGGATTTTGATTTATTGATAATTTATTCAAAAATTATAAAAATGAATTAGAAATTCATTCATGTAGAATTGCATTTCAAATGGATAAACCAATAAAATTAATTAGTGATATTAAAAAAATTGAAGGAAAAGATCTTCCAGTAAAAATATTAAAAGATATAAAAGATATAAAAGATGAAAATTTAAAATCTGAATTATGAAATTTAGTTGATATTTTATCTTCAACTAAGAATATTTTAATTCCTATAATGCAAAGAAAATATGTTTGAAATGAAGATTTAGTAGATAAATTAATTGATGATATTATTTCAATTGAAAAGGAAAAAAAATTTCATTATATTGGATCAATTGTATTTAAAGAAAATGAAGAAAATTATAAAATTCTTGATGGACAACAAAGACTTACAACAATGTTTTTAATTTTAGCTTCAATAAATAGAAATTATTTAGATGAAGAATTACAAAAATTTAAATTAAAAATTCCAGAATATTTTTTTGATTTATTTCCAAAATATAAATCAAAAAAACCAAAATATTTATATGAAAAATTTAGACATATTCCAGGAAATCCTGATTTTCAAGAATTTTATTCAATATTAAATGAATGTGAAGATATTAAAAAAAATCAAATTGGAAATATGACAAGAATTTTTAATTTTGTTTCAAATAAAATTAGAAAATTAATTAGTGAAAAAAATGAAATTTTTGAAAAACAAAAATTTTTAGATAAATTATTTGAAAATACAATAATGAGAATCACTTTTACTGCAAATAAAAATCAAATTGAAAGCGAATATTCAATTTTTGAAAAATTAAACACACTTTCAAAACCATTAAGTCAAATTGATTTATTAAAAAATTATTTATTACCATTTCATGATCAAAATGATATTGATAAATATGAACAAGATATTCAATCAAAATTTGATTCAAAAATTTATAAAAAATTCGGAAAAGGTTTAAATATTGAGGCTAGTGTAAAAAGATTTATTAATTATTTTATTATGTTAAATGAATTTGAATTTTTAAAATCAAAAGAAAAAAATAATAAACCATTTTTAAAATTACAATTAATTATTGAAAAAAAATATAATTTGAAAAAAGGTACTTTAAATCATGGTCAATTTATTCAAATATTAGAAAAAATTGGGCAAGAAATATTTGATTTTCTTTCAATAACTAATAAAAATTATTATACAGATTCTAATAATAAATATTATGATTATTCTGATATTTTAATTTCATTTGAAAAAAGATATGTTTATTCTCCTTTAATTAAATTAATTTTAGAAAAAGAAAATGTTGAAAAATTCAAATCATCTTCAAAAATATTAAGAGAAAAAATTAATAAAATTAGAAAAATACTTTTTGAAATTGAAAGATATGAATTATATTTTCAAATTGTTTTATATAGAGGGCAATCAATTACAGGAATAATTTTAAAAATAATTGAAAAAATTAATGATATTTATAAAAATGAACAAGAATTAACATCATCAAAAATTAGAAAAATATTTTTAAATGATGATCCAATGTCAAAAAATTTAAAAATACCTGATAATGAAAAATTTATTGAAAATTTAAAAAATAAAGTTAAAAATGACCCAATGGCAGATAAAGTTTCAATTTTAATATTAAATAGAATTAAATTTTTCTTTAATAATGGTGAAAAAATTGAATTAAATAGTACATTTAATTATAAATATTTACAAAAACCAACTAGAGAACATATTATGTCTCAAACAATTAAAGATTCAAATTTAAGAAAAAAAATTTTTAATAGATATAATTCAGAAAATGAATATGATGATAATAAATTTAATATTCTTCATAATTCACATTTAGATATGATTGGTAATATTTTAATGGTTGAACATTCTGATAATAGTGAATTTAATAATCAATCATCAATTCTAAAAGAAAAATTATATAAATTAAAAAATTATTTAAATGAAGATCCATCATATATTGGTATAGAAAAAGAAAATTTATTATCATTAAAAAATATTATTGAATCAAATGAATTAAGTTTTAATGATATAAAAGATAGATCAGAATCAATTGCTAAATATTTAGCAAAAATTTATAAATAAAATTTATTATTTAAATTTTCAAAAATTTTTAAGTTAAAATTTATTTATATGTTTATTTTAAATAAAAATGATGAAATATTTAATGAATTAATTAAAAAAATTAAAGATTTTGATGAAATTTTTATTTCTGTTTCATTTATTACTGGAAAAGCATTAAAAGAAATTTTTAAAAATGTTAATATATTAAACAAAAAAATTAAAGTTATAACAACTACTGATGATTATATAACTGATATTGATGCTTTAAATTTTTTATTTGAAAATAAAATTGAAACTAAAATAATAAATCATTCAAAAAATATTAGATCTTTTCATGCAAAATTTATTTTATTTAAAAAAAATAATTTTTATACTTTATTTAATGGATCATTAAATTTTACTTATAATTCTTTTTTTAATAAATATGAAGCAATAAATATTATAGAAGGAAATGATAATAAAATATTTGATGAATTTAATTATTTATGAAATATTGGTATTGAATTAAATTTTGATTATATTAAAAAATATAAATCTTCATATATTGAATATAAATCTTTATATAATGAATTTATTAATAAATTTAAACTTAATCCAATAAATATCGAACCAAACAAAATGCAAATTAAAGTTTTAAATGATTTAAAAAAATTAAGGGAATTGAATAAAAAAACCGCATTGCTTTGATCTGCTACAGGAACTGGGAAAACTTTTTTATCTGCATTTGATTTTAAAGCATCTAATTCAAAAAAATTATTATTTATTGTTCATAATAGAACAATAATTTCAACTGCTAAAAAAGATTATGAAAATTTACTTTCTAATAAAAAAATTATTGAAATTTTTACTAAAAACTTCAAACAAATTAAAGAAAATGATATTATTTTCACAACCGAAAAGACTATCGATAAAATAAAAAATAAAAAACCAGAAGAATGAATTTGTTTTTCAAAAATGTTTGATTACATAATATTTGATGAAGCACATAAAATTGGTGAAAAAAAAGTTAATCAAATGAATATTCAAGCAACATTATTAAAATATTTTAAAGAAAATACTAATGCATTTATATTAGGCATGACAGCAACACCATTAAGAACAGATAATCCAGATTATGTTTTATCACAATTTAACAATATTGTTGGGAAAATGGGTATTGAAGATTCAATAAAACAAAAATTAATAACAAAATATAATTATTATGGAATTGATACTGATACTAATTTCAATCTTAAAGAAATAAATAATAATAAAATTTTAGATATGGTTGATAAATTTTTAATTGAATTAAAAAAGCATAAAATTTGAAATAATGGTAAAATAAAAGGTATTGTTTTTACAAAAACAATAAGAGAAGCTGACCAAGTTGCTAAATTATTAACTGAAAAAGGTTATGAATCAATTTCAATTCATTCAAAGAAAAAATTAGAATTAAAAGAAGAAATTTATATTGAAAATGTTCAAAATGATGATAAAAATTTAATTTTTTTAGTTATAGTTAATAAATATAATGAAGGAGTTGACATTCCATTAATTAATACTATTTGTATGTTTAGATTTACTGAATCTAATATTATTTATTCACAACAAATTGGTCGTGGATTAAGAAGAAATGGAGAAGATAAAAAATATTTAAATATTTTTGATATGATTGGAAATAATGCAAATAATTTTGAAAGAATTATTTCACTTTCTGGTAAATATGCCTTAAATCCAAGAGAATTATTAAAAATTATTTATTTAAATAAAAATGAAATTAATTCAAATAAAAATAAGATTTATTATGATTTTTATTTATCAAAAATTTCTTCAGATAAAATTAATTTAAAGCTTTATTCTTATAAAAAATATTTTAATGATAAAATTAAATTTGAATTAACTCTTAATTCAAAAGTAATTAAATTATCGGAAATTGAAGAATTATTTGAAGAATCAATTCAAATAATTTCAAACAACTTTAGAGAATTTAACACATTTAATGAAAATAATAAATCTTGAATATCTTTATTTTTTAAAAATTCTGGTTGAAATATTGATGAATTAACAAAAGATGAACATGCATTAATTGAGTTATTTAGTTGAATGCCATTTACAGTTTCAACTTCTTTTGAAAAACAAGAAATATTAAATTTATTAAAAAACAAACCTGCAAATTTATCTATAAAATGAATTTCATATTTTTTAGGTAAAAATTTTATTGATAAAACTATATCTCAAATAGTTAGAGGAGATTTTAGTAAATATTTTTTAATTGATAAATTAAAAATTTTTTATAATAAGTCAAATAAAACATCAAAATTATTTGATAAAATAATTAATGAAATAATTATATATCTTGAAAAATATAAATTCAGAGATGATAAAATGATTCCAGGAAATTGATATTCTAAAGTGGAAGTTGGTTTTATGGCTGGATATACATCAAGTGTTACCAAAGCACAATTTAATAAATATAAAAGTGAAAAATCTTTTGATAATAATGACTTATTTTTAACTAATTTTATTGATTCAAATAAAAATGATAAAACTTATTTTAATAAATATGAAAATGAAATTTTAAGTAATAATAAATTTATTTTGTGTTTAAATAATCAAAATATTTTGTTAAATGAAATAAAAGTACATAATTTTTTAGGGAAAGATTTATTTTATAATAGGAAAACTTTATATAAATATATTGGATTACCTAATGAAAAAATTTTTAAAGATACTATGGAAAATAAAAGAAAAAGTAGAAAAAATGGTAAAAATTTTTATTCAAATTCTTCTAATAAATATTATAGATATTTTTATTTTACTAATTTTAAATTATCTGAATATGATCTTGAATATTTTAAATATTAAATTAAAAAATTATTTTTATATATAATTAATTTAATTCATAAATGGATAATTTATCAAAAGAAAAACTTAATATTCAATTTAATAATTTACATTCAATATGTAGTTATTTAGCTATGTTTCCAAAAGAAGTTCCATTAAAATATATTAAGAAATATACAAAAGAAGGTGATTTAATTTATGATCCTTTTTCAGGAAGAGGAACTACTGCACTTGAATCAATGAGATTAAATCGTGACATTTTTGCAACTGATTTAAGTCCTTTAGCATATGTTATTTCAAAAACAAAAGTTAAACCAACGGATCAAAAAAAAGCATTTGAAAGAGTTGATGAATTAAAAAAAATTTTTTTAAAAAATTTTAAAGAAATAAATATTAAAGATGAACCAAATGAAATAAAAATTTTTTATAGTGAAAATAATTTAAAACAATTAAAATTTTTAAGAGATAAAATTGGAAAAAATTGAAGAGAAAATAATGAAATTGATAATTATATTTTAGCAATTTCATTAGGAATTATGCATGGCCAAACAAGAAAAACAGGTGATAAAAATAATTCTTTATATTTTTCAGTAAATATGCCAAATGGATATTCTATGTCTCCAAATTATGCTAAAAATTTTATTCAAAAATTTAATTTACATTTAATTGAAACAGATATTTTTGAACAAATTAAAAATAGAATAAGAAATAAAAATAATAGTTTTTTAAAAGATTGTAAATCAAAAGGTGAAATTAAATATGATAATGCATTACATTCTAGTAAATATTTTATAAAAAGAAAAGCAAATTTAATTTTTACTTCGCCACCTTATTTAAATTTGGTTAAATATATTGATCAAAATTGAATAAGATTTTGATTATTGGGAAAAAATAAAGAAGAATTAAAAAAAATTAAAATTGATGATAATCATAATAAAAAATCATATTTAGTTTTTTTAAAAAATTTTTTTAATGAAATGGAAAAAATAATTGATAAAAATGGAAAATTAATAATGGTTATTGGAGATGTTCATAACATAAAAATAATTGAAATAATTAATGAATGTCTTTATAATGTTAATTTTAAATTAATTGAAGAACCAATAAAACAAGAATTAAAAAATAAATTAAGTAGATCAATGGGGAAAAAAATTGGAAAAGCAACAAAATTTGATTGAATATTTATAATGGAGAAAATAAATGGCTAAATATTATAAAAGAATAGAAATTGAAACAAAAAAAATATTAATTTTAGAAAATAATCCAAGATTTACAGAAAATCCAAATGTTTCATATAACTTTTTTGAAATGATCAATTCAATTCAAAATCAAAAAAAATCTGCAAATGATTTGTTGGAAAGTGAAGGAGATTTAAGTAAACTTTTAAATTTAATAAAAAATTTAAAAACAAAAGGTTTTTTAGAAACAATTGATATTCCACCAATTTTAATAAAATCAAACAAACAAGATGATAAATATCTTGTTATTGAAGGTAATAGAAGAATTTTTTCATTAAATTTAATTTTAAAAACAAATAATTTATTTAATGTTTTTTTATCATATAAATATAAGAAAACAAATTTAAGAAATGAAGAATATATTAAAGAAGAAAAAGAATTTAAAAAAAACAAAGAAAGAATAATTAATTTGTTAAATATTGAAATAAAGGATGATAAAATTAAAAATTCTTTATTTAAAATTCCTGTTTTTTTATATGATTTAAATAATAATTATGAAGAAATTAAAAAAGAAATTAGTAGTATAATTATTTCAAGACATTCTTCAAATGAAAATTTAATGAGAAAAGAATGATCAAGAACAAAAAATTTTTATGAACTTAAACATAAATTTATTTCAATTTTAAATGATAAATTTAAAATAAATAGAAGTGAAAAAATTATAAATTTATATAATTATGTAATTGAAAATCTTTCTAAGGAATATCAACGTGAGGAAAAATTTTTAATTAAAGATATAAGAGAAGCTTTTAAAGTTACTAGATTAATTGATGAATATGATGGATATGGAAAAGATACTAAAAAAACAAATATAAAACCATCTGCAATAGAATTATCGTTTTCAAAAATAAAATATGGTTTAGGAAAAACAGAAACTTTATCAAATTATCTTAATTTAAATTATGATTTTTTTAAATTAGAACAAAATTTAGAAGATTTTTTTGGATATAAAATAAATAATATTAATGATTTAAAATTAATTATTGAAGAAAATATAATTACATTTGAAAAAGAAACTAAATGAAAAGAATTATCTGATTTAATAATGTATTCATTTTATAATTGTGTATTAAATACAAGAGGAATGGAATATTGTAAAGCAGAACAAAATATTAAAGAAGAAATTATAGAAAAAATGATTTTTATTTTTAAAGATAAAAATAAAAATGATTTTAATAATTTGTGTAAATTTGATATTTCATCTGAAGATTCCGAAGAAAAAGAGTATATTGATTTTTTCTTTAAATATTTTTCAAATTTAAATGAAAAATATAAAAATTCAAATGAATTAAATAAAAAAGAAAAAAATGAAATAATTTTATCTTTAAAAAAAGAATTATTTTTTAGTAAATATAATTCATATCCTAATATTGAAAATATTCGTTTTAGAATTAATTTTGAAGATAAAATTTTTCCTAAATATAATAGTGAATTTACAAAAATTTCTAATGAAATTGATAAATTTAATTATTTTGATTGTGAAACTGAAAATCCTGATAAACTAAATATTTATAATCAATTAAGATGTTCACTTATTTTTTCAACAATTAAATTTTTTGATGATTTAAAATTTATTTTATCTAAAGCAAAAAAACATTCTGATGAAACAATTGATTCTTTATTTGATTTGTCTATTTTATCTAGATCGTCTCTTGAAACAACTCTTGCTTATAGTTCTTATTATTTATATGATAAATATAATATTGAAAAATTAAAAAATATAAATCCAATTAAAATTTTTAAATATATTAAAATTGATGAAGATATTTTAAGAGAAAAAAATAGTCCAAAAATAACTAAACATTCACCATTAATAATACTTGATTTTAATAAAAAAGCAGTTAGTAAATTAGCAGAATGAATGCGTGAAATTGGAAAACTTAAAAACAATAGTGGTAATTTTGAAGAGGAAATAATTGATGGAATTGATTATATTATTGATTTATATAAAATTTGATTTGAATTAAAAGACTTTTCAAATAAATTTATTCATAGATATTGATCAATTCCAGCAAAAAATTTTTCAAATAAAACATTACAAAATTCTTTCTCTGAAATATCAAAATTTAATCAACAATTAATTGAATTTATATTATTAAATATTAATATTCAAATAAATTGAATTAAATTTACAGATGAAAAATTAAAATTAATATTTGAATCCTAATATATTATAATATTAGAGTAAATAAATGAAAGTAGAAGATATTTTCTCACCTGAGTTGAATTAAATTCCTAGGTATAAAGCATTTATAAAGTTAAATATATTATTAATTTATTAATAAATACTTTATAGCTTTAATGAGAAGGATATCTATGTATAAATATAATATAGATATCTTTTTTATTTATTTACTTAAATATAAATATTTTAATTTAGGTTATATATTTAAATAACTAGGAGGTATTGCTATAGCAATAAAAATTAAAAAACAATATCAAGGTAGACAAAGAGAAAAATATATAGATTATATAAATAATAATATTAAATATGATAAATTATTAGTTGTTACTTTTGATGGTGAAAAACTTGGTATTATTTCTAAAAAAGAAGCTTTAGCTAAAGCAGATAAATTAAATTTAGATCTTGTACTTATTTCAGATAAAAGTCAAATACCAGTAGCTAAAATAATAGACTATGGTAAATTTAAGTATGAAAGAAAGAAAAAAGAATCTGAATCTAAAAAAAATCAAAAACAAATAGAAACAAAAGAAGTTAGATTAAGACCTAATATTGGTAAACATGATTTAGATGTTAAAATTAAAGCTGCAAGATCATTTTTAAAAAAAGGAAATAGAGTTAAAGTTTCTTTATCATTTAGAGGTAGAGAAATGTCTAATCAAGATGTTGGATTAAATACAATTAATCAATTCATAAATGAATTGAAAGATATTGCACAAATTGATAAAGAACCAAAATTGAATGGTAGATTTTTAGATGCTAATTTAGCACCTAAAAAATAAATTAATAATAAATAAGGAGTAAATTATGCCAAAACAAAAAAGTAAAAGAGCACTTAAAAAAAGAGTTAAATTAACTAAAACTGGAAAAATAAAAAGAAATTCTTCAAAAACATCACATCTTTTTGCTAATAAATCAACAAAAAATAAAAGACAAGCAAGAAAAGCATCTTATTTATCAGATGGTGATGCAAGAAGATATAGAGATATCTTATAAGGAGTAAATTATGCCAAGAGTAAAATCAGCAGTTACAAAAAGAAGAAGACATAAAAAAATATTAAAACAAGCAAAAGGTTATTACGGACATAAACATATAGGTTATAAATCAGCTAAAGAACAAATTAGAAAATCTAATGAATATGCCTTTAGAGATAGAAAACAAGTAAAAAGAGATATGAGAAAGCTGTGAATTAAAAGAATTAACGCAGCTACAAGAATGTATGATACATCATATTCATTATTTATGAATGGACTTAAACAAGCAAAAATTGAAATTAATAGAAAAATGTTAGCAGACATAGCTATGAATGATATTGATCAATTTGGATTATTAGTAAATGAAGCTAGATCTGCATTAAAAATGGAAAAAGCAAAAAGAAAAACAATTTTTGATCCAATAATTCCTTCTAAATCAACAAAAATTGTTAAAGAAAAAAAACAAATTAAAGAAGTTGAAGTTAAAAATAAAAAATTAGAAGTTTCTAAAGTAAAAAAATAAAAGATGAAATTTCTAATTTTTAAAAAAATTAAAGATGACTACAGATTTAGATTTTTTATTTGAAAAACTTCTTGATGAATCAAAAAATATTAAAAGTGCACCTATTTTTTGTGTTGCTTATAAAACAAATGTTAAAAAACCAAAATTATTTTTTGGAAATGATAAAATAAATGATAATCAAAATAAAAATATTTCATTAGAAAAAAATCAAAAAAACATGCTTAGTATTTATTAATTCAAAAAATGAAAAAAAATAATTTATATTTAAAAAATAAAAAATATAAAAATTGAAATTTAATAATTTCTATACCTCCATGTAAATTTTGTAAAAGTGAAATAGATAAATTTGAAATTTTTAATAATATTTTTTATTTATTTAATTATGAACAAAATTATAAATTTGAAAAGGAAAATTATGATTTAAAAATATATAAAAAATTCATTCATCAAACAGATATTCAAAAAAATGTAATATTAGAATTAGAGAAACAATTTATTTCTTTTCATAAAAAAAATTATTAAATAATTTTTTAAATAAAACATATAATATGTATGTACCACTTAGGTGCGTACTATTTTATTGAGTAACTTAGGTTACTCTTTTTTATTTCTGTAATTTATTATTTGTTATTTTTAATTAGTATATACAAAGCCTCTTTTTAAGAGGTGTTTTTTTTTTTTTTTTATAATTGAACTTTTTCTTATATCAAGAAGAAAGGATATTATGATGAAAAAAGACCCAATTCAAATTGCAAAAAATCTTATTGAATTGATTGGAGAGAAAAATATATCTTCTTATACTAATTGTATGACTAGATTTAGAGTTAAAATAATTGATCAATCTAAAGTAAAGTTTGATGAAATCAAAAGTTTAAATAATGTAATGGGAATTGTTGAAAATGGTAATGAAATTCAAATAATTTTGGGACCAGGATTTGTAAGAAAAGTTGCCGATGAAGTAAAAAAACAATATCCAAACATTAAATATGATGGAGAAGTTGAAGATTTTAATTATGATTCTATTGATGAACCAATTTCATTAACTGAAGTTGCTGCAATAAATAAAAATGCACAAAAACAAAAAAACACATCTTCAATTCAATAATTTATGGCAAAATTTGCTAATATATTTTCACCACTTATTTTTGGATTTATTGGTGTTGGTATTTTAGCAGGAATTGGTGGAATAATACAATCAATATTTACAAATCCATTGGATGGAACATGAACTAATTAAGTTGCACATTCATGATCAAATGCATTTAATGTAATGTTAAATCTTTGAAAAAATGCATTTATAGTTGTTGTTGGTTGAAGAACAGCAGAAGTTTTTGGAGGTGTTGGAGTAATAAGTGGAATTGCATCAACAATGTTTGTTTCATCATTTTCTGGTTTATATACAGCCCCTTTTATTAATGAAGGTTCAAATGGATTTATGTTTCTAGGAATCAAAATTCTTGATCCAACAACAAATTGATTAACAATTGGATTTAGACCATCTATAATTACAAATGATACTGGATTAATAACTGGTTATGCATTAAGTTATGCATCAGGAGCTGTCTTTGGTGCAATGATGTTATCATTCCTTTCTATACCAATTGTAAAATGAATTAGAAGTTTAATGCCAGATGTTATTGATATGGTATTATCATCAACATTAACATTTTTAATTTTATTAATTCTAGGTTATTCATTAATTATTCCTATTTCAGGTATGTTATTCTCAATAGTTGCTTGATTATTTTCAACACTATCACAAAATGCATTTGGTGCTGCAATATTAGCTAGTATATTTTTACTTGCTGTTGTATTTGGTGTACATCAAGGATTTGTTCCTGTATATGCTGCATTACTTTCACAAACAGGTGTTAATTCATTATTTGCTGTTCTTGCTATGGGTGGAGCAGGTCAAGTTGGTGTTGCTTTAGCATTATATTCAAAAGCTGATAAAAATTCAAATTTAAGAAAACAAATTAAAGGAGCAATTATTCCAGGATTTTTAGGTATTGGTGAACCTTTAATTTATGGAGTTACTTTACCAAGACCTAAAACATTTTTAGCAGCAATGTTAGGAGCAGCAATAGGTGGATTTTATTTAGGTGCATTAGCTTCATGAATGGAACAATTGTAGGTTTAAATACAATGTTTGGACTGTCAGGATTATTAGCAGCTCCAATGATGATTGCAAAAATAAATTCTACTATTGGGCATTCTGGAACTGCAATACCTATATATATCATCACTTTTAATATCATATGCATCTGGATTTGGTTTTACTTATTTAATTGGAACAAAAGGAGTTGATCTATCATAGAAACAAAAATAGATATAAAAAATATTTCTACAGAAGGCAGAAATAAAAATACATTAAATATAGATAAAGAAAATTCTTTAGGAATAATTAAGTTAATAAATAAAGAAGATCAAACAATTGCTATTGCCATTGAAAAAGTATTACCAAATATTTCTAAAGTTATTGATTTTGCTTATGAAACTTTATTAAATGAGGGAAGATTATTTTATATTGGAGCAGGAACTTCTGGAAGATTAGGAGTTCTTGATGCATCAGAAATGCCACCAACATTTAATGTTTCTAAAGATTTAATAATTGGAATAATTGTCGGAGGTGATGATGCACTTAGAAATCCTATTGAAGGTGCAGAAGATTCAGAAATTGATTCAATTAATGATTTAAAAAATTATTCATTTAATAAAAAAGATATGTTAATTGGTATTGCAGCTTCTGGAAGAATCCCTTATGTAATTAGTGGTTTAAAATATGCAAATGAAATTGGAGCTAAAACAGCTTCTATTTCTACATCAATAAATTCTAAAATTGGTGAAATTGCAAAATTACTTATTGATGTTAATATTGGTTTTGAACCAATTACTGGATCAACAAGAATGAAATCGGGAACAGCACAAAAATGATATTAAATATGATTTCAACAGCAACAATGATTAAATTAGGTAAAGTTTATTCTAATTGGATGATTGATGTTAAAGCATCAAATAAAAAACTTTATGAAAGAGCAATAAATATGGTTATTGAAATTACAAAAACAAAAAGAGAAATAGTTATAGATGTATTAGAAAAATGTAATTATTCACCTAAAATTGCTATTATAATGATAATTAAAAATTTAGATGTTAATGAAGCAAAAAAATTAATTTTAAAACATAATGATAAATTAGGAGAAATAATATAATGAATAATTTTTTAAAAATACAAAAGAAAAAATATAAAAAATTTAAAAATTTAATTCCTGTTTCAACAGGAAAATTAATTGAAAAAATTTTATTTTATTTTTTAGTAGTTATATTTTTAATAATAATTCCTATTTTGTTTACATTATTATCAACAATGATAGGATTAAATATAATAAGTTTATTATCATATCATATAGTTTTTTATACAACTTGATCTATATTAATATTATTATTTATTACTTGAATATTTTTTAGAGAATTTAAAAATAAATAAAATTTAAATAATTCTTTTATATTAAAATAGTTTTATTTTTAAAATAATTTAAATCTTACAAAAGATTAAATTTTTGTATATGAATTTAAAAATAATTCATTTTAAAATTATTATGTTTCAAAATTTTATATTTAAAAAAATTTTATTAGAATCAGCATTTTTGTTTTTTAATTTAATTTTTATATTAATTTTAATAAATAGTATATATTTTATATCAATTAATTATATTCTTTTAATGAATAATTAAAATCATTATATTTAATTTTTTGATTTAAATTTTTTTATATGATATATAATATTTTTTAATGTATTCTAATCTTTTTATTATTCATTAAATAATAAAAAAAATTTTGAAATTATTATTTATTTAATAATTTAATCATATAAATTTACTTTTTTTATATGATAAATTTTATAACAAATCTATATAATAAAAATTTTAATTTTTATTATAATTTATTATATTTATATTTTATAATATATAAAATGGAAAATTTTGAAATATATTTTGAGGATATAAAAGATGATAATAATTTATTGAAAATATATAAATTAATTGAAGAAATGGAAAATGATGTATTATCATCAAATGACATTAAAAATGAATTTAAAAAAATTTCAGCTAATTCTAGAGAGATAAATCAATTAATTTTTGATGTAATTTTTTTTAAATTAGATGAACAAGGTCAAGTTGAAATTGATATTCAAACATATGATGAATTTGATGAATATGATAATAATCGAAAAAAAGAAATAATTGTAAAATATATTTCAAATCATGATGCTAAAAAGGCAATTTATTCAATGCATGATTTTGGAAATTTACCTGGACATATTCATGAAAAAACAAATTCTAAAAATATTCAAAAAAATCCAATAATTCATGATTTTATTGTTTATTTTAGAAGTATTTCAATAGTTTTCTTTTGATTATTTAATCATAAAGGAAATTTAAAATTTGAAGATAAAATATATTATAAAAATGAAATTAATTCGCCAAAAATAAATGTTAATATAAAAAAACAAATTAATTCTACATCATTAATGGATATTAAAATAGAAGAAGTTAGAATTATTGATTTAATTTTTGATAAAAATATTAATTTTAAAATACCTTTATATCAAAGAGGATATAAATGATCAAAAGAAAATATTAATGAATTATTTTATGATTTAGAAAAAAGAATGGAAGATGAAAAAAATCATTTTTTTGGTAATGTTTCATTTATTAAAGAAAATTTTGAAAAGGACAAAAGAAAAACAAATATTAAAATAATTGATGGTCAACAAAGAATAACTACAATTTTATTAATTTTGAGGGCAATTTATCAAAAATATTTAAATAAATCAGATTATAAAATTGATGAAAAATTAAAAGAATTTATTGAAAATAAAAAATTATCAATAACTAGAGTTGATTCAAAAAAAGCAATGGAAATATTAAATATAATTTGAAAAGATGGAACAATAAATAGTTTAAATGAAGAACAATTAAAAAATGAAATTGCTATTGTATATAAAGAAATTTTAAATAAATTATATTTATATGATTTAGAAAAGATTGATCAATTATTTTTTGCATTAAAAAATTTAATAATTGGTATAAATTGAATAAAAAATTTTAATGAATTTGAATTATTTGATTCATTAAATTCTAAAGGAAAAGAACTTTCATTATTTGATAAATTTAAAAACTATATTTTTTCAATTATTGATAATGAAATTGAAGAAATTAAAGAAAAAGAAATTGGAGCTGAATTTGATAATTTATTAACAATTAAATTTAATATATTAAAAAAAGCAGAATTAAAAAATAAAGTTGAAAAAATACTTATTGAAAAATTTATTTTAATTTATGGTAGAAAAAAAATAAATTCAAGTAGAGTTTTTAATCAATTTATAAAAGTTTTCAATAATAAATATTTAAATGAAAAAAAATCAATTAATTTTAATGAATATAAAAAAATAATTTTTGAATTTTCAAAATTATTAACTTCAATTATTTTAACTCAAATAGATTATTTAGATTATTGAAAAGAAAGTGAATTTAAAAATTGTTATGATGATTTTAGATTTTTAAGTAAATCATGAAATTATAATTTAGTTTTAATTCCTTATTTAATTTCAGAAAAAAATATTAAATATGATGAATTTGATTGTGTTCCAAGAGAAATTTTAGATGAAAATGAATTAAAAAATATAATTAAATTAGTTGAAAAATGAAAAGTTAGACGTGATGTTTCATATGATGAAAATGATTCTTGATCTGATGTAAATTTTAATTCATTATTTTTTGAATTAATGGATGAATATAATGAAAATGAAAATTATTTAAAATTTTTAGATTTAAAAATTAAATCAAAAACAAATAATATATCAATTCCAAAAATTGAAAAATTTGGAAATGATTTAATTAATAAATCAATTTCAAAAAAATCATCAATTTTAATAATTATGTTAAGAATAAGTCAAAAAATTGATGAATATAATGATATTAATTTTAAATCTAATATAGGATCCTTTTCAATAATTGAGAAAGATCCCAATAAAAGAAGTTTAGAATGAAAAGAATATATTGATAGATTAAATATTCATGATTTTGAAATATATGATAAAATAGGAAATTATTATATTGATAATCAAAATAAAAAACAAAAAATTAATAATTTGGATGATTTATTTATAAAAATAAAAACAGATAATTTTACAACAAATTTAAATAATAAATTTGATAATAATAAATTTATTTCAATAAATGATATGAAAAAATTAAATAGTTATTCATATACATTTGAAAATTTTGTTAAAAAAAGATCAGAAATTATTGCAAAATATGCAATTGAAATTTTTAATTAAATTTTAAAAAATAATTATTTATATTTTAATATATATAATAAAAATATGAAAAGTAATTTTAATTTAATAATAAATGAAATAAGTAAACATATAAATGAAAAAGAAATAAATATTCTTAAAGGTTTAATTAATCAATTTGAATTATCTATATATAGAAGAAATGGTTATTATATAGAATTGGATATTAGATATTTAAATGATTATATTTGGAGAAAATTATTTAATGATCAATTAAATGATAAATTAAAAAATTTAAGAGAAAAATTAAATTTAAAAGAATTAATGTTTATTAAATCAAAAAATATTAAGATAAAAATAGATTTTATAGATAAACTTTATGAAAATGGAAATTTAAATGAAGAAAAAAAATTAATATTTGAAAAACTTTGCAATACATCAAATCAAAAATTACATTATAAAACTGGTGAATCACATATTTATTTTAATGATTTATTAAGAAAACTTATTTTAAGTTTAGATGAAATGAAAGAAATTGCAAATTCATTTCATCTATTACTTATATGAGTTTTAGAAAATTCAATGATAAATGAATCATTAAAAATTAATAGTCCAATATTATCTGAATTTAATAAAAATATATATGATAATTCAGAAATATTTTTAAATGAAAATATTGATTTTATTTTATTGAAAAAGAAATATTTTAACAAAAAATGTTATTTTTGTAAATATTATAATGATAATGGAAAATATATTATTCCAGATGGAAATTTTCCATTTGGTCCATATTTAATATGTGATAAATGTAATTCAATATTAACACCTAATGAAAATTTAAGAAATGAAACAGATAAAAAATGTCCTACATGTAATGAAATAGGATTAAAAGAAACTTATTCATATAAAGATGAAAATATAACATTAGAATGTACAAAAAATAAAAAATCATGCAATTATAAACAAATTCTTTAATTAAACAAACATAAGTATATACAAAGCTTTTTAAATAAGGCTTTTTTTTTTTTTTTTAAGATAATCACCTTAGTAACTTGTTATTACATAGTTACATTTTGAATATATTTAAATATTTAGAAAGGGAAAAATGATTACTAATGAAAAACTTGTTTTTGAAGTAAATGAGAATTTAAATCAAAAACAAATTCTTCAATTAATTACAGAAAAATTAATTGAAGAAAAAATAGCAACATCATTGAAACCAGTTTTAGATGGTTTTCTTGAAAGAGAAAAGCAAACAACAACTGGATTAGCAGATGGTATTGCTATACCTCATGTTTCTTCTTCGTCAATTGTCGAAGCAAAAATAGTTGTATTAAAATTAAAAAATCCTATTGATTGAAAATCTTTAGATGGTAAATTAACAGATTTAATAATTGCTATAGCAGTTCCAGAAACAGGAAGAAATGATCATTTTGATTTGTTAGTTCAAATAAGTACAATGCTATCAGATCAAAAATTTATTAATGAATTTAAAAAATCTTCACCTAAAAAAATAGTTGAAATTTTAAATTCAATTAAAGTTGAAAAAAAAGATTCTATTAAAAAAACTTTTTCTAAAGATTCATTAAATGTTGTTGGTGTAACAACATGTGTAACAGGAGTTGCTCATACATTTATGGCTGCTAAAGCTCTTGAAGATGAAGGTAGAAAAAGAGGATGAAATATTAAAATTGAAAAGCAAGGTCAAATGACTAAAGACACATTAACAGCACAAGAAATTGCTAATGCAGATTATGTTATTATTGCTAAATCTAAAAATATTTCAGAACCTGAAAGATTTTATGGAAAAAAAGTTTATGAAACTGAAGTAGCTAAACCTATAACAAAAGCTAAAGAAGTTATGGATGATATGCTTTTAAAAGCTGTTGAACAAACTACAGATAAACCTACACAAGTTTCAGCCATTGGTGAAAAAAAAGCTGGTGGTGCATCAGCAGTAATGGCTCATTTAATGACAGGAATATCATATATGATTCCATTTATTGCTATGGCAGGTATTACACTTGGTCTTACAACAGCATTTGGATTTGCATATGATCCTGCAACTAATTCATTTGGACCAAAAAATGAATTAGCAAATGCATTTAGCACACTTGCTGGACAAGCATTTACACTATATATTCCTATTTTAGCTATGTTTATTGCATACTCAATTTCAGGTAGAAAAGCAATGGCACCAGCTGCAATTCTTGCATTATGTCTTAATATAGGACCATCTGATGCAACAATTAATGGTGCAACAGTAATTGGTTTTGCTCCATTCTGAAATTGAGGAACAATGAGTTTTAGTGGTTGAACAATGACACCACAACTTGGTTTCTTAGGAGCTGTTGCTTCAGGATATATGGTTGGTTATGGAGTTCAAGGATTAACTAAATATACAGATAAAATTGATGTACAAGTATTTCAAACAATTTTACCTTTATTATTAATTCCAATAATCTTTACTTCAATTCCATTTATTTTTATGGCATTTTTTGGATATATTCCATTATTTGCAATTGCTTATGGATTAAATAAATTTGTAACATTATTAATTGATAATAATCTATTATTTATTGCAGGAGCAATAATGGGAGCAATGATTTGTTTTGATCTTGGTGGACCAGTTAATAAAGTTGCAATGGCAATTGGAGCTGCCTTTATTGGTACAGATAATGTTGTAGTTAATGGAATTTGTGCAGTTTCTGTTTCAATACCTCCAGCAGTATTATTCTTTTCATTAATTTTTAATAAATTAACACCACTAAAAATGAATGAAGATGATGAAACAGCTGCAGCAACAGCTTCAGTAATGGGATTCTTTGGAATTACTGAAGGATCAATTCCATTTGCTGCTAAAGATCCTAAAAAATGAATGCCTTCATTTGTTATTGCTGGTGCTGTAGGTGGTGCATTAATGTCATTTACAAAAATTGGTGATAATGTTGCAATGTGAGGAGGTCCAATAATTTATTTAGCAGGAGGATATGGAGCTAATGTAGGTGGACATGTTATTCAAGAATCTAATTGAACATATACATTAATATACTTTATTCCATTAGCAGTTGCAGGATTAGTTGGATTCTTAACAGCTTCTGGATTAGAATATGTTTATTCTAAAAAAAATAAAAAAGAAGTAACAAATAATGATTCAATTTCAAAAAATGATAATGAATCAAAAAAATCAAAAAAATCAAAAAATTTAAAAAAAATAATTCTTCAAAATCAAACATCAAATAATATTATTAAAAATAATATTATTCATAATAAAATTTAAATATGATAAAAATTAAACCTATATTTTCAGAAAAAATTTGAGGAGGATCAAATTTAAATAAATTAGGATTTGAAATACCATCAACCAAAACAGGTGAAGCATGAATTGTTTCTGCATATAAAAATAATGAATCAATGACAGATCTTGGAATTAATCTAAGAGAATTGTATGAAACAAAAAAAGAGTTATTTAATAATTACAATTCAGAAGAATTTCCATTATTAATTAAAATATTGGATGCAGAACAAGATTTATCTATTCAAGTTCATCCTAATGATCAAAAAGCATTAGAACTTGAAAATTATGAATTTGGTAAACATGAGTGTTGATATATATTAGATTCAAAGAAAAATACAAATATTATTATTGATATTAAAGTATCAAATAAATTAGAAGCAGAAGAATTGATTTCAAAAAATGAATGAGATAAATTATTAAATATAATCCCAATTAAAAATGGTGATTCATTTGAAATTCAACCAGGAACAGTACATGCTATTAAATCTGGAACATTATTATATGAATTACAACAATCATCAGATATAACTTATCGTTTATATGATTATGATAGATTAGATAATGATGGTAATAAAAGACCATTAGATATTGAAAAATCATTAGAAGTAATTAATTATAATTCTAAAGATTATAAAAGATATGAAAAACTTATTAATAATGAATTTGAAAATATATTAAGATATTCTATTATTAATAACAAACTATTTAGTTTAGAAAAATGGGTAATTAAAAATGAACAGATATTAAACTTTGATAAAAATGAAAAAAACTTTTTATTAATAACATTAATTGAAGGTGAATTAGCAATAAATTTAAATAATATTAAAAAATATGAGTCAGCATTAATAACTGCCAATGAACTTAATAAAATTGATATAAAAGGTAATGGTATATTATTAGTTGCTAATCCAAATTAAAAAAACTTAACTCACTTATTGTGAGTTTTTATTTTTATTATATAATTTTTTTCAGTTTTGATTAGTCATGTATTCTAACAGCACAGTCTTTTGACCGTACTTTGTTTTTTTAAATTTTTATTAATTAATTTTTTAAATCAATTAATTCTTTTTTTAATATTGATAAAATTAATTTTTTTTTACTAAAAAGGAGTATATTTTATTTATATAAATAAAATTTAAGGAGAAATTATGACAAACGTAGATACTAAAAATATAGTTTCAAAATATAAGAAATTTGTAACAATTAATTCTATTGTTGTTATTGTTTTAGCAACAATTTTAACAATATTATTAGTAGTTTTATTTGCAAATGGAAATAATGTTGATCCAATGATAAAATCTGTAGTAGGTTATGGTGCTGGATCAACAACAACTGTTACTGATAAAGGACTTGCTTTTTTAGGAGCAGGAATAGCTAGTATTGGTTTTATTGGTTCAGGAGTTGGACAAGGTTATGCTGCTGGTAAAGCAACAGAAGCTGTAGGTAGAAATCCAGAAGCAACATCAGAAATTAGAACAACTATGTTTATTGGAGCTGCTATTGCTGAAACAGCTGCTTTATATGCTTTAACAATTGCAATGATCTTAATATTTGTTGCTTAAATTTTTACTTCATATAATTAAAAATAAATAATATGAATAAAATATTAGAATGATGAATTAAAGTTGGAATATTTAATAAAATAACAATATTATCATTATTTTATTTATTTATATTTATAATTATTAGTTTAATTTTAATGTTAGTAAATAATACATTTATATATGGTGCATTAATTGGAGCATCAATGTTAATTATTTCTTATTTTTTAATTTGAATAATTTGATTTTCAAATAAAAAAAATAGAGACAATCCTAAATTAGTGATTACTTTTTTTTGAGTGATGCCATTAATTAGAACATTAATATTTTTTGTTTCATTTTTATTAATAATATTAGTTATTAATCCATCTTTTAGAAATGATGAATTAAATAATATTAATAATTTTATATCACCTATAAATATATTTTCATTTCTTTTTACATATTTAATACCATCTTTTGCTGGGATAACAATATTAATGCTTGATTTTTTTTATTTAAAAGATAAAAAATATTTTGTAAATATAAAAGATTTGAAAAAAAAGAAAAATAAAGAAGGAGAGGATTAGTTATTTTTATGGAAAAACATTATTCAATATGAGCTTGAACAACACAAATGACAGGTTTATTAATATCAACAATTATTTGCATAACAATAATTATGCTTCTTTATTTTTTTATAATTAAAAAACAAAAAGATAAAGAATTTCCAACAAAAGGAATGGTAGCATTAGAAATGTATTATAAAGGTTTTGTAAAAATGATTGATGCTATTACAAATGGTAAAAATGAATGAACATATTCATATTTATTTGCATTATTTCATTTTATAGTTGTTAATACACTTGTTGCTTTATGTGGTTTTGAAGCAGCAAATACAACATTAATGTTTACATTACCATTAACATTAATTACATTTATATTAATATATATTATTGGTATTGGAACAATGGGTTTATTTGAATTTATTAAACATAAATATTCAAATCCATTAGAATTAATTGGTCAATTTATTCCATTACTTTCAATGTCAATAAGATTATTCGCTGCTTCATTAGCAGGAGCAATTATTGGTAATGTATTTATTATTATTGTTCAAGGTATTACAGGACTTGTACCAGTAGATGGATGAAATGCATCAATAGCACTTCCATTTATTCAAGGATTTATTCATTGACCTTGATTAATTTTAGATACTGCACTTGGAATTATTCAAGCATATATATTTGTTGCATTATCAGCATCCTTTTGAGCATTAGATACTGGCCCTTCTTGATCTCCTAGAGTAAGATCTAAAATTAGAAAAGAAGAAAAAATTAAAAAGAAAGCTATAAAAATTGAAGAATCAAAAAGAAAAACTAAAATTTTAGCAATAAAGGAAGGAGTTTAAAAAATGACTATTGAAGATAAAAAAGTTGAACAAAAAAATGTTAAAACAGATTCAAAACCTAAAAAAGAACAAAAAACAATTCAGAAAAAATCTAAACCTAAAAAATCATTTAAAGATTCAATTAAAAAACACAAAAAAGAATTAATTATCTATTTAGTTATATTTTTTGCATTAATTATTGGTTCTGCATTAGCAATTATTACTGATGCAATAATTTCTCCTGAGGCACCTGTTGATGGAATGCCAGTTTTATTTTTTTCAATGTCAATGTTTTTAGGTGCTTGAGTATCATTATTTATAATATTTTTACTTGCTAAAAAATTTGTTTGAAAACCTGTAAAAAAATCTCTTGAAACAAGAATAAATGCTGAAATGGCTGCAATCCAAAGAACAAAAGATAATGAAAAAAAATCTGAAAAAGTTTTAATGCAAGCTTATAAAGAAGTTGAACGTTCAAAAAATAAAGCTATAGAAATAATAGAAAATTCTAAAAAAGAAGCTAATGTTTTAAAAAAAGATATTATTAATGATGCTAAATTACAATCAAATAAAATTCTTGATGAAACAAAAAATCAAATTAGTAAAGAAAAAATTAAATTTGAAAAAGATATTAGAAATGAAATTATTTCAACATCATTATTAGTTGCTGAAAAAGTTGTTGAAAAAGAAATTGATAAAAATAAAAATAAAGAATTAATTAATGATTTAATAGATGAACTAGGAAAAAAATAGAATATGAAAATATCAGGTATTAGACAAAATGCTAAAGCAATTTATGAACTAGCTCAAGAAAATAAAAGTTTACAAAATTATATTGAATTAGCAACATCAATTATTAATGTTTTTAATCAAAATTTTAATTTACAATTTTTTTTATCATCTCCTTCTGTAGATATTAATGAAAAGAAAAAACTTATAACTGATATAACAATGGGAAATAAATATTTTAAAAATTGATTATTTATTTTATTAGAGCAAGATAAATCAAAACATATAAAAGAACATATAGAAGGATTTATAAAATATTATAATTATAAACATAATATTATAGAAGGAATTATTTGATCTGCCTCTCCATTATTGGAAAGTGAAATAGAAAAATTAGCAAAAGCAGCAAATAAAAAATTAGAAAAAAATGTTTCATTAATTAATAAAATTGATAAAGAAATTATTGGAGGAATTAAATTAGAAATTGAAGATAATGTTTGAGATAATACATTAAAAACAAAAATTGCTACTTTATTAAAAGAGGGAGAATAATATGTCAAAAGTAATAGAAATAAGTTCAATAATAAAAGATAAAATTAAAAATTATAATCTTGAAGTAAAATCATCAGAAGAAGGTAAGGTAATTTCTGTTTCTGATGGTATTGCTACTATTTCAGGTTTAGAAGAAGTTAAAGCAGGAGAATTATTAATATTTCCTGGAAATATTTATGGTACTGCTCTTAATTTAGAAGAAGATTATGTTGGGGTAATAATTTTTGGTAATTATTCAAATATTCTTGAAGGAGATCCAGTTAAAAGAACTGGTAAAGTTGTTGAAATTCCTGTAGGAGATCCTTTATTAGGTAGAATTATTGATTCACTAGGTGAACCTATTGATGGAAAAGAAAAACCAAAAACAACTAAAGCAAGAGAAACAGAAAGAATTGCTCCTGGTATTGAAACAAGAAAATCAGTAACTCAACCTTTAGAAACAGGTATTTTAGCTATTGATTCAATGGTTCCAATTGGAAAAGGGCAACGTGAATTAATTATTGGAGATAGAAAAACTGGTAAAACAGCTATTGCTATTGACACAATAATTAATCAAAAAGGTAAAAATGTAAAATGTGTTTATGTTTCTATTGGACAAAAAAATTCTACATTAGCTGAAACAGTTAGAAGGTTAGATCATGGTGGTGCTTTAGATTATACAGTTATTGTTGCTGCAAATGCTTCTGATTCAAATGCTATGCAATATTTAGCACCATATTCAGGAATTGCTATCGCTGAAGAATGAATGGAAAATGGTGAAGATGTATTGATTGTATTTGATGATTTAACAAAACATGCTGTTGCTTATAGAGCAATTTCACTTCTATTAAGAAGACCTCCAGGAAGAGAAGCATATCCTGGTGATGTATTTTATTTACATTCAAAATTATTAGAAAGATCTGCTAGATTAAATGAAAAATTTGGTGGAGGTTCAATAACTGCATTACCAATTATTGAAACACAAGCAGGAGATATTTCAGCTTATATTCCAACAAATGTTATTTCTATTACTGATGGTCAAATATTTTTAATGTCTGAATTATTTAAAGCTGGACAAAAACCTGCAGTTGATGCTGGTAAATCAGTTTCAAGAGTTGGTGGTGCTGCTCAAACTAAATTAATGAAGCAAGTTGCTTCATCATTAAAAATTCAACTTGCCTCATATAATGAACTTAAATCATTTTCACAATTTTCATCAGATTTAGATGAAAGAACTAAATCAATATTAGATAATGGTAAAAAAATTATGGCATTGTTAATACAACCACAATATTCACCTTATTTACAAGATATTCAATCATCAATTTTATATGCAATAAATAAAGATTTAATTAAAAAAATTAATTATGAAAGAATATTTGAATTTAAATCTAAATTAATAAAAGAAATGGATGTTAATTCTGATTGAAAATCATTGAGAAATGAAATGAATTCTGAATTAGTAATGACTGATTCAATTGATAAAAATTTAAATAAATTATTAAATAAATTTATTGAAGAATTTAATAAAGAAGAAAAAAATCAAAAGAAATAATTTAATATAATTAAAAATTATGGCAACAATAAGACAAATAAAAGACAAACAAATTTCTATAAAATCAATAAATAAGATTACTAAAGCAATGCAACTTACTGCATCTGCAAAATCTTCTAGAGCAATTAAAGCTTGATTTGAATATAAATTATATTTTAAAAAAGTAAATGATATTGTTTATGAAATATCTAAAACAATTCCTCAAGAAGAAACAAAAGGTACTTATTGAATTTTTGTTATGTCTGATATTGGTCTTGCTGGAGGTTACAATTCAAATATTATTAAAATGATTCCTAATTTGATTAAACCAGGAGATAAATATGTTGTTGTTGGAAATAAAGGAAAATCATTATTAAAAAAATATAAAGATGGTTTTTTATATACATTATCAGAAATTACTCATCAAAATAGTAATGAAGTTGATGAAATTAAAACACAAATTAAAAAAGCATATTATGATTATAAAAATTCAGTAAAAATTGTTTATACTTCATTTATTAATCAAATGACTTTTGAACCTATTGTTAAAACAATATTTCCTATTGAAAAACCAGAAAATTATGATGAAGAACATAAAAATTTAGAACCAACATTACATTCAGTTATTGAATTTGAAGTTCCTGAAGCAGAATTAATGAAACAAATTTCATCATTATATATTCATTCATTCATTATTGGAATATATCGAGAATCTCAAGCTTCAGAATTAACTTCAAGAAGAATAGCAATGGAAGCAGCATCAAAAAATGGTGAAGAACTTCTGGAAAAACTTAATATTGATTTTAATAGAATAAGACAAGCTAAAATTACACAAGAAATTTCTGAAATTATTTCTGGTGCAGAATCATTAAAATAATAATTTATAAAATTTGGAAAGCAATCAAAGCCAATATAATAAAGAAGATGCATGTTTAAGCAAAAAATAATAAGGAGAAAGATTTATGGCAAATAATATAGGAAAAATTACTCAAATACTTGGACCAGTGGTTGATGTTAGATTTGAAAATACAAAACTTCCAAAAATAAATAATGCTTTAAAATTAACTAATAATGATAAAGAAATGATTTTTGAAGTTGCTGCTGAATTAGGTGATTCAACAGTTAGATGTATTTCAATGGGGCCAACAGATGGATTAGTTAGAGGACAAAAAGTTGAAGATACAGGTGCTCCAATTATGATCCCTGTTGGAGATGCAACACTTGGTAGAATAATGAATGTTACAGGTCAACCTCAAGATGGATTAGGTGAAATTGTATCTGATGAATATTTACCAATCCATAGAAAAGCACCTACTTATGATGAACA
This sequence comes from Cherax destructor, assembly GCA_009830355.1. NCBI lineage: Eukaryota > Metazoa > Arthropoda > Malacostraca > Decapoda > Parastacidae > Cherax > Cherax destructor. Next base: position 115,729 of record WNWK01002608.1, on the reverse strand, counting down.
ATCATCATCAATAGAATTATTTGAAACAGGAGTTAAAGTTATTGATTTACTTTTACCATTTGCTAAAGGATCAAAAGTTGGATTATTTGGTGGAGCAGGAGTAGGTAAAACTGTTCTTATTTCTGAATTAATTAATAATGTTGCTCAAGAACATGGTGGACTTTCAGTATTTGCTGGAGTAGGAGAAAGAACTAGAGAAGGAAATGATTTATTTACAGAAATGGGTGAAACAGGAGTTTTAAATAAAACTGCATTGGCTTTTGGACAAATGAATGAATCTCCTGGTGCTCGTATGAGAGTAGCTCTTACAGGTTTAACTCTTGCTGAATATTTTAGAGATACAAGAGGTCAAGATATTTTATTTTTTGTTGATAATATTTTTAGATTTTCACAAGCTGGATCAGAAGTTTCAGCATTACTTGGTAGAATGCCATCAGCAGTTGGTTATCAACCAACATTAGCTGATGAAATGGGTAGATTACAAGAAAGAATTACTTCTACTCAAAATGGATCAATTACTTCTGTTCAAGCTGTTTATGTACCTGCAGATGATATTACAGATCCAGCTCCCGCAACAACTTTCACTCATTTAGATGCAAGTATTGTTTTATCAAGAGATATTGCTTCATTGGGAATTTATCCTGCTGTTGATCCTCTTGAATCTTCTTCTTCATTATTAGATCCACAAATTGTTGGAGATGAACATTATGAAGTTGCTAATAAAGTAATTAATATTTTACAAAAATATAAAGAATTACAAGATATTATTTCAATTTTAGGAATGGATGAATTATCTGATGAAGATAAATTAATTGTTTCTAGAGCTAGAAAAATTAGGAATTTCTTATCACAACCATTTCATGTAGCTGAAGTATTTACAAATAATCCAGGTAAATTTGTTTCTAGAGAAGAAACAGTTAGATCTTTTAAAGAAATTATTGATGGTAAGCATGATAGTATTAATGAAGATTCATTTAAATACATCGGAAGTATTTCTGAATTAAAAAAATAGGTATATTAATATGAAAGAATTTAAAATTTCAATATCAACACCCATAGGAAAAACATTTGAAGATAATATTACACAATTAAATATTGAAATATCTGGTGGAAGAATTGGTGTTTATGCTAATCATGCACCAATGATATCTTCAATAATTGTATCTAAATTTAGTGTAATAAAACTTGATGGTACAAAAATGGAAGGTGTGATTTCAAGTGGTATATTTAATATAACTTCTGAAGAAGTTATATTAATTCCAACAAATTTTGTTTGAGCTAATGAAGTTGATATGGGTTATGTTGATAATGAAATTAAAAATATTGAATATAATCTTAAAGGTGAATTAACACCTATAGAAGAAGAATCTTTATTAAATAGATTAAAATTTGTTAAATTACAAAGAGAAATTTATATAAAAAAATAAATTAAATAATAATAAAATAATAAATTTATTTTATTGTTTTTTTATATTTATAATCTAATTATAAATATAAAGGAAAAAAATGGGAATTAGAAAATTTTTATATACAGAAAAAGGAAAAATCACATCAGGAATTATTGTATCAACTTTATTAACAACATCAATAATGGTTCCTGTTTCAATTTTTTCAGATAGAGCAATTAATAATAATGGAGAAAATATAATTCAAACTTATGGATATGATTCAAGTATTTCTTCTACTGGTTCAAGACAAGATTTATGAATGGGAATAGATGGTGAAGATGCATCTAAAGCAAATATGGATTCTAAATTATCTAAAAATAAAAATTATCATTCAGAAAAAGAATCAAAAGATATTATTGATGGAGTTATTCAAACAAATGGAATTTCATATTCATCAATGAATGATGTAATGCAATATGATTCACAATTAGAGCCATTGAATATTTCTATTGATCATGGAAATACATGAATTAGACCTAGTGATGATGATTATATTTTTGCTCCTCTTAATATTAATATGAAAGTTCCTAAAGATGTTGCTGATGTATTAAGAAAACATTTAGTAAATAATGATGATTTTTCAATGATGCATCCTTCAGATTTACCAATAGATTATTTAAATTTTTTAATAGATAATGATTTATTATTAAAATTTGCATTATCATTTATATTTTTTAATTATGCTATATTTTCACCAATGGCACATAGTTCATTAAACGATATTTATTTATCAATAATTAATGAATCAGAAGAAATAAGTGATACAAAAATAAAACAATGAGTTAAATTAACATTTGATCCATTAGAATGAAAATTAAATCCTAATACAAAATGATGTTTAATAAATGTTGATGGAACAGCAACAGAACAAAAAGCAATAGATGAAATTTTAAATTCATTTTATCAATCACAAATAATTGAAAAAATAAATATTGGGCAATTATTAAATAATGGTGGTTCTTATAGAGCTTGAGAAACAGTTCAAGATTTTAAAATTCCAGGAGTTATTAATAATCCAGATGAAAATGATGGAATTGAAGATGGTTCTAAAGAAGCATTTATTGGTACACAATCAAGAGGAATTGAAACTAATAAAATTGCAGGTGGTGTTGATGGTGCAATTATTGATGATGGAACAAATAAAGGGGAAATTTCATATTGAGGTTATGATGAATCAATTTATGATGATGAATATAGTTCAAAAAATGAAGATGATGTTATTTATAATATTAATGACCTTTCCAGACCTGGAATGCCATTATCAGCAACAATAGCAACAGATAAAATTGTATTTTTTACAACATGAGGTGATGGATTTATAGATCCATTAACAGGTAATAAAAGATATGTTGAAGGTGTTACAAGAGAAGGATATAGAACTATGTTTGAATCTGGTATATCTTTAAAAGAACTTGCTGATTTAAATCAATTAGAATTTTTTTAAACAATAAATTATTTATGTCAATTTTTATTTTACTAATTTAATACTACTTATTTTTAATTTAGAAAAAATAATTAATTTCTAAAAAATTTTCATTTTTTTTTAAAAATATTTTTTTATATATTAAACTTTTATTATAAAGTTTAGGGAGAAAAAATGGGAATTAAAAATATTTTATATACAGAAAAAGGAAAAATTACAGCAGGTGTTCTTGCATCAGTTTTATTAACAACTGCTATAATAGTTCCAGTGTCAATATTTTCAGATAGGGCAATTAATAATAATGGAGAAAAATTAATTCAAACTTATGGATATGATTCAACTGCTACATCTACTGGAGCAAGACAAGATTGATGAATGAATATTGGTGGAGTAGATGCATCCAAAGCAAATATGGATGCTAAATTAATTCAAAATCAAAATTATCATTCTGTAACAAAAGCAGAAGAAATGATAGATGGTGTTGTTTCAACAAATGGAGTTTCATACTTATCAAATACAGATGTAATGAAACATAATTCACAAATAAAACCATTGGATATTTCTATTGATCATGGAAATGGAGAATGAATTAATCCTGAAGATAATGATTATATTGCAGCTCCACTTAATATTAATATGAAAGTTCCTAAAGATGTAGCTGATGTATTAAGAGCACATTTAGCAACAAATTCTTCAACATCAAATTTTGATCCCAATACATTACCAACAAATTATTTAAATTTTTTAAAAGATAATAATTTATTATGAAAATTTGCATTATCATTTATTGTTTTTAATTATGCTACATTTTCATTAGAAGCACATAATGCATTAAAAGAAATTAATTTATCTCCAATAAATATTGATAATAAAATGACTGATGATGAATTTAAACAATGAGTAAATTCAACATTTAATCCTTCAGAATGAAATTGAAATTCTGATATTGAGAAATATCAAATGGTTGTTGATGGAACAGGAACAGATGAAGTAGCTTTAAATAAAATTATAGATGCATTTAATAAATCAGCAATTATTAAAACAGAAGTTATGCAATCATTAAATAATGGTGGTTCTTATAGAGCATGAGAAACAGTTGAAGGTTTTGATATTCCAGGAGTTATTAATAATCCAGATGAATATGATTCAAGTCAAGATGGTTCAAAAGAAGCATTTATTGGTACACAATCAAGAGGAATTGAAACTAATAAAATTGCAGGTGGTGTTGATGGTGCAATTATTGATGATGGAACAAATAAAGGTGAAATTTCATATTGAGGTTATGATGAATCAATTTATGATGATGAATATAGTTCAAAAAATGAAGATGATGTTATTTATAATATTAATGACCTTTCCAAACCTGGAATGCCATTATCAACAACAATGGCCGCAGATAAAATTGTGTTCTTTACAACAAATAATCAATCTATTGTTGATCCATTAACAGGTGAAACAAAAAATATTAAAGGTGTTACAAGAGAAGGATTTAGAGATATGTTTGAATTTGGGGTATCTTGACAAACACTTGCAAATTTAAATCAATTAGAATTAGTTTAATAAAATAAATAGATTTTTATAATCTATTTATTTTATTAATATTCATTTCATAATATATAATTAAGTTAAATAAATTTAATTTAGAAGATGAATGAATCAAAAATTAAACAAATTAATAGTAATAAAAAAAATAAGAACAATGCATTAAAAAATGATGTATATAAATATGTTCTTTATGGAATAACATTATTAATTGTATTGATAATTCTTTTTTCAATATTTTTTGTATTAATAAATGGTATAAATACAATTACAAATTATAATATGAGCATTTCTGAATTATTTTTTGGAAATAAATTTACACCATCAACAGGAGTAGTTGCATTAGGATTTATTGTAGTTAATACATTATGAATGGCATTTTTATCAACTTTAATTGCAGCACCAATATCAATAGGTACAGCTTTAATTATTACTAGAATATTAAACAAAAAAATTGCTGCAATAATGTTTTCAATAGTTGCAATTCTTGCTGCGATTCCTTCAGTAGTTTATGGATCTTTTGGTTATTATGTATTAGATAAATTTTTTAATCATTTATTAGGATTTGATCAAGCTTCATTATTTACAATTGTCATAATGATTGCATTTATGATTACTCCAACAATAACAATTATGACTATTGCTTCTATAAGATTAACTGATGTTAAATTAGAAAATTCTTCATATGCATTAGGGGCAACTAAAACTCAAACTTCTATTTTTATAACTCTTAGAAGTGCTAAAGTAGGTATATTTACAGGGATTTTATTTGGAGTTGGAAGATGTCTTGGTGAATCAACAGCAATTTCTATGGTTGGATCACCATCATCAGTTTTAAATGGTATTACATTACCATTATGAAAACAATCATTATTTTTAGCTCCAGCATTACTTCAAACAACTTCTGGAGAAATACATGGACCAATTCCATTATTTCCTATAATGGCAATGTTTTTATTATTAACAACAACATTAATATTTGGATTAATGAAATTTTATGAATTTAATAGATCAGAAATACAAATTTCTAAGAAACAATCTAAAACAATTAATTATGAAAATTTAATAAATAATAAATTTAACAAATTTGGTGTTGAATCATTAACAAAAAAAGAACAAAACATTTTTATTAAAATAAATAAAAAAAATCAATTTTCTGAAGAAGAAAATAATATTTATTCAAAACTACAAATAGAATCTAAAGATGTATTATTAAGATCAACAATATCAACAACAAAAAAATTTGAAGATTATAAAAAAATTAAATCTTCATTTTATAATTTTGCAATATATTTTACTTCATTTATTGGGATATTATTATTATTTGGTATAATAATATTTTTATTTAATGGTGGTTTTCAATATTTAAATTGAAATACTTTAACATTTAGAGGTTCTTATTATTCAGAGTCTTCAGGTTATTTATATGGTTTGGCTGTTCCAATGATGGGAACACTAATATCAATATTTATTTCATTATTAATTGCATTACCTTTCGGAACTATTCTTGGTATATGTTTATCAACATATATAAATAAAGAAAAAAAAATTGGTTGATTTATATCATTTATTTTTCAAATGCTTACTTCAATACCAACAATTATTTGATCAACAATTGCAATTGCTATATTTGAAGGGACTTCACTTCATGAAAACTATATAACAATAGAACCAATAATTTTTTTAAGTATTATTATATTACCATCAATAATTAAACAAACAGAAGAAGCTGGTAGTAGAGTTAATAAAAATCAAGTTAATGGTTCATATGCTTTAGGAGCTACAACTTTTATAACAACAAAAAGAATTTATTTAAAAGAAATAATGCCTTCAATTATTTCTGCAGCATTATTAGCTATATCAATTGCAATGGCTGAATCTACAATATTTATATCAATATTACCTTTTGGTTCTCCAGCAAATGATTTAAATGGTTGATTTAATAATGGTGCATTAACATTATCAACAACAATTTATGCACTAAGACAAAAAGATGCAACATTATATCCAGAAACTATTTTACAAATTAAAACAATTGGAATAATATTAATGATTTTTATTATGTTTATATCATATACATCAACTTTAGTTTTAAATAAAAAATATTTAAAAGCTTTATTATTATCTATTTCATTAACATTAGTTCCATTTGGTTTTTATTTAAATAATGGTTCATTATTAATATTAATAATTTCACTATTATTATTAATAATTTCATTATTAATAATTCCTATATTTGATTTATTTAATTTAAATAAAGAAAAAATGATTAGAGGTAATTATGCAAAATAAAAAAATAGAACAATTTGAATTAAAATTAAATAAAATAATTGATAAAATGGATCAAATAAAAAAAATTGTAAATTTTGATTCTTTAGTTGATGATTATAAGAAAATTAAAAAAGAAAAATTCAAAATTAAAGAAAAATTAGAAAAATTTATTAATGATGAAAATAAATTGAAAGAAATTTATCAAGAAGAAAATGATATTAAAATAAAAATATCTCAATATTTAAAAGAATTTGCAAAAGTTGAAATTGTTGAACATGAATTATATGGATTTAAAAAACAAATAATATCATATTTAAATTTTTTAGATGTTAAAAAAAATTCTATTGATTATCAAATTGTTCATGTTAAATTTAAAAAAAATGAATTAAACAAAAAAATAGATTTTAAATATAATGAAAAATTAGAAAATGAAATTATAGATTATGAAAAAGATATTTTAAAAATCAATGATGAAATTAATAGATTAAAATTATTAAAAAAACCATTTAATTATTTAACTTTTAAAAAATCAAATTTAAATTCTAAAATTTCTAAATTAAAAATTGAATTAAAAATTAATTCAAAAGTAAATCTTGAATTAATAAATAATCAAATTAACATATTAAATTCTAATATTTTAAATAAAAAAAATTTATTAAAAATTATTGAAAAAGATATTGAATCAATAATCAAATTATTAAATAAAATTGATTCAAAATTATCATTCAAAGATGAAGATGAAGTAAGCAAAGAATTATCATTTCAAGTTAAATATTTGAATGTTTGATATGGTTTAACTCAAGCATTATTTAATGTAAATATTGATTTACCTAAAAACCAAATTATTGCAATTATTGGTCCATCTGGATGTGGTAAATCAACATTTTTAAGAACATTAAATAGAATAAATGATAATATTTCATCATTTTCTGCCAAAGGAAAAATATTATTAGATGGTGAATATGATATTTTTAAATTAAGATCAATTAGAAATAGATATGATAAATTAGAATTATCAACTTTAAGAACTAAAGTTGGAATGATTTTTCAACAACCAAATCCATTTCCAATGTCTATATATAAAAATGTTACTTATGGTCCAAATATTAAAGGTATTAAAAATAAATTTAAATTAAATCAATTAGTTGAAAAATCATTAAAAGATGCTGGATTGTATGAAGAAGTTAAAGATAATTTAAAAGCTTTAGGAACATCATTATCTGGTGGTCAACAACAAAGATTATGTATTGCTAGGGCAATTGCTAATGAACCAGAAATATTATTAATGGATGAACCTACTTCAGCTTTAGATCCAATTGCATCTGCCAAAATTGAAGAACTTATTGTTAAATTAAAAAAACATTATACAATTATCATGGTTACTCATTCAATGCAACAAGCACAAAGAATTTCAGATAAAACAGCATTTTTTTATCAAGGTAAATTAATTGAGTATGGAGATACAAAACAAATATTTGAACTTCCAAAACAAAAAGAAACTAAAGAATATATTACAGGTAAATTTGGATAAATATAATCTAATAATTTATATTAAATTTCACAATTAAAGATCTAAAGGATCTTTTTTATTTATATATACAACAATATGTATTTACATTTAATGTATATACATATGAATATAATTTATTTATATATAAGGAGAAAAATGGAATTAATTAATAAAAATTTGATTAAAAATTCAAATGCAAATTCATTAGAATTAGTTTTTGAAGAAATATCTGATTTATTGATAAAAAATAAATTAATAAAAAATAAAAAAGAATTAATTGATGGATTTAAAAAAAGAGAATCTCAAGGTTCAACAGCATTAGTCGATGGTTTTGCAATACCTCATACAATAAATAATGAAATTGAAGAACCCAAAATTGTTATTTTAAGAAATACATCAATAAATAATTGAAAAACAATAGATGATTCTATAGTTGATACAATTATTGCTATTATTGTTCCTGAGAATGGAGCAAATATACATTTAAAAATTTTAGCAAAACTTTCAGGAAAATTAGCTGATTTAAAATTTGCTAAAAAAATTAAAACTATGAAAGAAGATTTTATAGTTAAAGAAATAAATGATATTTCTTTAAATATTGGAGAAAGTAATTTAATAAATAATAAATTTAAATATGATGTTGTTGCAGTTACTTCTTGTCCAACAGGAATTGCTCATACATATATGGCGGCTGAATATTTAAGAGATAAAGCTAAAGAATTAAAATTAAATATAAAAGTTGAAACACAAGGTCAAACAATAGACAATATTTTAACACAAGAAGAAATTGATTATTCAAAAGCAATTATTATTGGTGTAGATAGAGAAATTGATATGTCAAGATTTTCTGGAAAAAAAGTTTATAAAACTACTACGAAAAAAATAATTGCTAATCCTGAAATTATATTAAATGATGCTTTAGATAATAAAGATATTGAATTAATTCCTGCATCAATAAAAAAAATTGAAAATTCAAATTCAATTATTGGTGAAGGTCAATTAACATTAAATAATTTTGGAAGTAGATCTTGAAAAGCAGTAATGAATGGTGTTTCATTTATGTTGCCATTTGTTATTTTTGGTGGAATAATGATTGCACTAGCATTTTTAATTGATACAATAGCAGGTAATTCAAATGCAGGTTCAAGTTTTGGACATGTAAATCCTTTAGCAGGTTTTTTAAAAGATATTGGTGGAATATCTATGGGATTAATGATTCCAGTTTTAACTGGTTATACAATGTTTGCATTAATTGGTAGACCAGGTTTATTACCAGGATTTGTAATAGGTATGTTAGCAGCAGGATCAGGTCCAGTGTTTACAGATGTTTTTGGAATAAATGCACCACAATGATTACCAACATTATTTACTGATCAAAATCAAGCAAATTCAGGATTTATTGGTGGAATTATTGGAGCATTTCTTGGTACTGTAGTAGTTGTTTATGTATCAAAATGTTTTGATTATTTACCAAGTTCAATGAGAGGTATTAAACAAATTTTATTATTACCCTTATTTGGTACAATGGCTGCAACAATAATATTTTGATTTGTTAATATTCCATTAGTTTATTTAATGTGAGGGTTATTAACATTATTATATGAAATTGATCAAATTGGATTAACATGATTACTTGCTATGTTACTTGCAGGAATGATGGCAATAGATATGGGTGGTCCAATTAATAAAACATCATATGTTTTTGGTACAGTAATGTTAAGTTCATCAGTTGCTAGTTCAGGAGGATTTTCTGCTGGTTATGTTTATATGGCTGCAGTTATGGCTGGAGGAATGGTTCCTCCAATAGCTATTGCAATAGCAACTCTTTTTGGTAGAAATGAAATTTGAGATTCTGCAGATAAAGAGGGGGGGATAACTAATTGAATTATGGGAGCATCATTTATTACTGAAGGTGCAATTCCATTTGCATCAAAATATCCGAAATCAATTATGTTACCAAATATTATTGGTTCAGCAATTTCAGGATTAATTGTTGGTTTATTTGCAATTGGAATTCAAGCACCTCATGGTGGAATATTTGTTATAGCATTAGTTAATTCATTTCAATGTTTATTTGGTTTTACATTGCCATTTTGAATGGCAATAATAATGTATTTATTTGCTATATTTTTGGGATCATTTGTTTCAGCATTAACAATAGTATTTTTAAGAAAAAAAGAAGTTTTAAAAAATAAAAAATTATAAATTTTTTATTTTTTTTAAAGGCTGTATTTTGTATATACAATAAATGTATATAATTATATAAATGTATGGAAAAAAAAGATAACAAAATTAATTTAAGAATTTCCAAAAAAGATAAAGAAAGAATAGAATTTTTATCTAAAGAATATGGATATAGCAATATATCAGATTATATTATTAAATCATCATTAAGAACTTTTGATAATTTTGTTTCAAATAAATATAAAATTAATACATTAACATTAAATCCTGCAGTTGATTATATTATAAAAACTAAAAATAAACTTAGTCAAATAACTGAATTTAATTCAGAAGATAAATTATTTGAAGTTGGTGGAAAAGGAATAAATGCTTCAATAATAATAAATGAATTTAATGTTAAAACAACAGCATTTCATTATTCAGGTGATTTTAGTGGGGAATTAATTAAAAATTTATTAAATGAAAAAGGTATTCAACAATTTCAAATTGAATCAGATTTACCAACAAGAATAAATATTAAATTAAATACATCAGATGGTAATTTTGAAATAAATTCAAATGCAACTCCATTGTCAAAAAAAGCAAAAGGTAAAATAATTAGAGAAATATTTTCATTGAATGATGGTGAAATATTAATGATTATGGGTTCATATCATTTAAATGATGAAAGTTTTATTATTGAAATATCAGAAATTGCATATAAAAAAAATATTCAATTAGTTTATGATCTTTCAACGCCATTTATTTTAAATTTATTAAAATTTAATCCAATAATTATTAAACCAAATAAAGAAGAACTTGAGAAAATTTTTAATAAAAAATTTAATAGTGAAGAAAAAATTATTACATCAATGAAAAAACTTAAAGAACTTGGAGCTCAAAATGTTGCTGTTACAATGGGCAAAGATGGATCAATATTATTAGATGAAAAAAATAATATTTTAAAAGCTGAAATTGAACCAATTGATTTGGAGTCACCACAAGGATCAGGAGATTCATTTATTTCAACTTTTGTTGTTAAAAAATCAGAAGGTATAGAAGAAGCGTTTAAATGAGCAAATGCTGCTGGAGTAGCAACTGCACAAGTAAAAGGATTAGCAAATTTTAAACTTATTAAATTTAATTTAGATAAAATAAAAATTAAATATTTAAAATAAAAAATTAATTAATATTTTTTTCTTTTTATATTTTTGAATTTATCAAAAAATAAGAAAGTATAATTAATATTGATATAAAGGAGTTAATATATTTATGAAAAAAATAAATCAAAATTTAATAAATGATTCTATTAAATATTCAAATTTAAATGGTATTTCAGGAAGAGAAGAAAATATTGTTAAAAATTTAAAAGAAGATTTAAAAGAATTAAAAAGTATTAAATTTGAAAGAGATGGAATGGGTTCATTAGCCATTATCAAAAAATCAAAAAATGAAAATGCACCAACATTTTCATTTACAGCACATATGGATGAAGTTGGATTTTTATTAACAAGTATTTCTAATGATGGATTTATTGGATTTACACCAATTGGTGGATGATGAGGACATGTTGTTTTAGCACAAAAATTATTAATTACTACTTCAGAAGGTAAAGAATATGTTGGAGTTGTTGGTTCAACACCACCTCATTTATTAGAAGCACCAGCAAATAAACAAGTTATGAAAATAAATGATATGTTTATTGATTTAGGTATGAATTCAAAAGCTGAAGTTGAAGAATTAGGTATTAAAATTGGAGATATGATTACTCCTTATCAAGATACTGCTTTTCAAACACCTAATCCAAATAGAATTATTGGAAAAGCACATGATGATAGAATTTCAGTTGTTGCTGGAATGGAAATAATGAGACAACTAGATTCATTAGATTTAAATTCAAATATTATTTTTATCGCTTCTACACAAGAAGAAGTTGGATTAAGAGGTGCTAGAACTTCATCATATAAATGAACAGCTGATGTTGCATTTGCTATTGATGTAACAATTGGAAATGGAACACCAGGAATGAAATCTAAAGATACAAAATTAGGAACAGGTGTTGCATTATCAATGTTTGATAGATCAATTATTGCTAATGAAAAATTATTAAAAGAAGTTGAAAAACAAACTAAAGAAGCTAATATTCCATTTACATTTGATGGATTATCACAAGGTGGTACTGATGCAGGAACAATTCATTTAACAAAAGAAGGAATTCCTACAATGACATTATCAATTCCTTCAAGATATATTCATTCACATGTTTCAATGATCGATTTAATTGATGTTCAAGCTATTGTAGATTTAGTTGTTAAATTTGCTAAAGAATTTAACAATGAAAAATTAGAATTAATTAAATATCACTAATTATTAAAAAATATGAATTTTAAATTAAAAAAAGATCAAAAATATATTTTTGCAACAGATTTAGATGGTACATTTTTAACTAATTTTGTTAGTTCAATGCATATAGATTCATTTGAAGCAGTTGAAAAAATCAAGGCTGAAGGTCATTATTTTGTCATTGCTACAGGTCGTGCATGATGATGAACAGAAACATTATATGAACAATTGAATTTAACTGATGCATCTATTCATTTTTCAGGAGCACAAGTTCATCATCCTAAAAATGATATTGAATTTGATGAATTGAGAGTTTCAATGCCTATTGAATTAATAAAAAAATTAATAAAAACATTTGATTTAACAAATAGATCTGAAGGTTGACAAGCTGTAGGAAGAAAAAAACATGGTTTTTTTTCAAAAGGTGATTCTGAAGAAAAGTTAAATTTTAATTGTTATGAATTAGTTATTAATTACAATCCAAGTAAAGTTGATATGGAAATTGAAAAAAAAGCTTTCGAAAAATTAATTGGAAATAAATATATTGTTAGACATTGAAAAATGTCACATACTCCAGGATTAAAACAAGAACAATTAATTCTTTCACCAAAAGGAACATCTAAAGCAGTTGGGCTAGAAATGCTTGCTGAATATTACGGTATTCCTAGAGAAAATGTTATTTATTTTGGTGATAATGTTAATGATATTGAAGCATTAGATTGAGCAGGATATTCTTATTGTCCTTCCAATGCAAAAGATATTGCAAAAAAACACGCTAATGAAATATTAGAATTAACTAATGATCAAGGTGCTGTCCCTAAACAAATTATTAAATTACTTAATGAAGTAAAAACTAATGGATAAAATAATATCAATACAAAATAAATATATAAAATTTTTATCAAAATTAACAAATAAAAAAGATATTGTTGAAAAAGGATTCTTTTTAGTTGAAGGTAGAAATTTAGTTATAGAAGCTATTCAATATGAAATAGTTGATAATCTTTTAATAACTGATGAAAAAATGTTTTCAATGTCAAATGTAAAAAAAACATTAGTTTCAAAAGAAATTATTGAAAAATTATCAAAAAATAGAAGTAATAGAGGAGCAATAGCTGTTTGCAAATATGAATCAATATCTGTTAATTTATCTATTGTTAATAAAATAATTGTTTTAGATTCAATTAATAATCCAGGAAATTTTGGAACAATTATTAGAACAGCACTTGCGTTTAAATTTGATGCTGTAATTATATTGAATGATTCAGTTTTTGTTTATAATGATAAAACAATTAGATCTGCACAAGGAGCATTATTTAAAATGCCGGTAATGAAAATTGATGATTTAAATAAATTATCTAATTTTAAGTTTTTTAGATTTTTGTTATCAAAAAAATCTAAAAAACTTGATGAAATTAAAGTTCCAGAAAATGAAAAATTTGCATTATTATTTGGTAATGAAGCAAATGGTATTTCAGAAGAAGTATTAAATAAATTAAAAGGAGAAGATGTGATTATTGACATTAATAATGATATTGAATCATTAAATGTTGCTGTTGCTGCTGGAATAGCAATGAATCATTTTAAAAAATAATTATTATGCATAAAAAAGAATTAATATTATTTATTCATGGATTTAAAAGACAAAATAAAAATGATTTTGAAAAATTTGTCAATGAAAATAAGAGTGAAATAGAAAATAAAGAAATAAAACTTGTTAATTATTATGATGCTTTAGATAAAGAAACAATTAATTATAAAAAATTTGATTTAGAAGTTGAAAAAATAATAAATGAAAATCAAGATAAAAAAATAATTTTAGTTTGTTATTCATTGGGTTCTTTAATTGGATTAAAATCTTTAACTAAATACTTAAATATTAAAGAAATAATAATATTTGCACCTACATTATTTATTTCTCAAATTTATTGATGAAAAAGACTTCTTAAAAATAAAATTAAAGAAAAAAAATTGATTAAAAAATTAGGTAGAGAAAGATATATGTCTTTAAGAATTAAATCAGGAGAATTATATCCATCTAAAATTGCCTCAGAAATTAGAAAATATATTTCTAAAAATAGAAATATTATTTCAAAAGTTAATAATTCTAAAATAAAAATTACATATTCTATAAATGATGAAATATCTAATCCACAAAAAACAATTTCATATTTAATTAAAAAATTAAATAATACAAATAATGTTATTATTGAAAAAGTTAATTCATCACATTTTGATATATTAAATAATAAAAAAATCGAAAATGAATTATTAAATATATTAAAAAGTAAATGATTTAAATAAAATTTTAGTTAATAAACTAAAAAAGCTAAAGCTAAAATGCAATAATATAATTGATAAATATGATTAAAGAAAAAGTTAAAATAATTGAAATAAATAGAGAAACGATAGATTTTAAAAGATTTCAATTGATAAATATTAATATTGATATTAAAATATTGAATGAAATTATTTCTGAATATATATTTTCAAATGATATTTTAGAAAATTTGTTCTCTCAAAGAATAGAAAATAATAGACAAAAAATAAACATGTTAAAAAGATTTGTTTTTGATTATGAATTTAATGATAAGAATATTGATTGAATGGTAAAAAAAGAATTGGAAAATCGTAAATTTTATTCATTTTTTGCTGAAGCACTTCAAGCTTCTTTGCTTTACACATTTTTAAATTTTGAATTTAAAAAATGTGTTTTGGAAATACATGATACTTTAACAACTATTAAAACTGACTTAGATACAATAATGTATTCAAAAAATAACAATTCAATGATTTTAAATGAATCAAAATTTTATATAGATTTTAAACCTGCAATTGAAGATATTATTAAAAATTTTGAAAATTTTACAATAACAAAATGATCTTCATTGACAAAAGTTATAAATTCTGAAAACTATGAAAATAAAGAAAAAATTTTAAATTTAAATAATGAGCTTGGAAATTCAATTGAATTTTTAGATGCTGAAAAAATGAAAAATATTAAATTAATGTTTTGTGGTTTTGTTTTACATGAAATTAAAAAAAATAATAATTATGATAATGAATATTCTAAAACATCATTTGATATTGAAAAATTAAAAAGTAAAATCAAAAATTTTAATAAAGGTAATGAAATAAATGAAATAAATAAATTAATAATTTTTCATTTACCAATTAAATCAAAATCACAATTAATATCAAAAATAATTATCTCGGCAAAAACAAAAATTTCGGAGTTATCAAATGAGTAATGAATTAAATGATCTAAGAAAATCAATTCTTATTAAAATTGATAAAAATGGAAATGAATCAGTCAATGAAGTTACAAAGGCTTCTCTTGGTTTAACTACCTATTATAAAAAAGATCATTTAAATTCAACATTAATTGAAAAATTACTTTATTTTAATAATTCAAATAGATTGATTGAACATTTAAATTTTAAAAATAAAGAAGAAATTTATTTTATGCCAGAACAATTTTCAATTTTAAAAAAACTTATTAATTCTAAATGAAATAAAATTATTTTTTCTGCACCAACTAGTTTTGGAAAAACACTTATCATTAAAGAATATATTTATTTAAATAAATATAATTCAATTGTAATTATTGTTCCAACAAATGCTTTATCTTATGAAATAAGAAAAGATTTTATAAATAATTTAAATTTTAATGAATTTGAAATATTTGATTCTATTTTTATTGAAGAAATTAATAATGAAAATAAATTATCAAAAATAAATAAATTTATTTTCATTGGAACACAAGAAAAATTTTTAGAAATTATTGATTTTTTACCAAATATTGATTTATTCATAATTGATGAAGCTTATAAATTAAAAGAAAAACCAACAAAAGATGGTAGAGCTTATATATTAAGTAAAGTTTTGTTTGATATTTTAAATATTGAAACTTCTAAAATAATACTTTTAACTCCAAATGGAAAATTTGATTCATTTTTTAAATATGGTTTTAAACAAATTAACACATATTTTAATGCAGTTGATAAATATTTTGAACCAAATATTAAAAATAAAAAAGATTTAATTAAACATTTAAATAATGTTATTTCTTTAAAAGAAAAAACAATATTTTTTTGTTCAAAACCCTCAAGTTTTAGAGAAAATATTGATTATTTTCCAAATATAATATTAAATGAAAAAAATAATGAAAAAATAATGAATTTAATTAAACAACTTTCAAGTGATTATTCACCAAATTGAACAATTGTTAAATTACTTAAAAAAGGAATTGTTTCTCACAATGGTTTAATGCCTAAATATCTTCAAATTAGAATGATGAATTTATTTAAAAATAATGATGATGTTATTTTTTTAGTTGGTACAAATTCAATTTCAGAAGGAATAAATACTCCAAGTAAAAATTTATTTATTGATACAAATTATTCATTTAATAAATGAGATTTTATGACAATAAAAAATACAATTGGAAGAGTAGGTAGAATTAATATAAATCCAATTGGTTATATATTCACAAAAGAAAAAAATATGGAAAATTTTTTAAATGATGATAATATAGAATTATCAATATCTGATCCAAAAGAAAAAGAAGAAATAGATGATAATTTAAAATTAATAAAAATAAAAAAAATTTCTAATGAAAATGGTTTTGATGAAAAATTAATTATTAAAATTTTGAAATCTTATTCTTGAACAACAATAAAATTAAAAAAATTTTTAAGTGCAATTAATTTATATGAATTTAGTGAAGATAAAGGAATTAAAAATATTATTCCAATTTATAAATATATTTTTGATAATAAAAATGAAAGAAAATTGATTTTTTATAATTCAAAAAATTATTATGAAGACAAAATAGAACATTCATCTATTTCTGCAGTATTAAATTATTACTACTTAAAAGGAAATGATAAATTTAATTTAAGCACTTTTAAGGAAAAAATTGAAGGTTTTAAATATTATTTTAACAATAATAAAGAAAGTGAAAAATATTTTATAAAAGATGAATCAAAAATAATTGATATTCTATTTCAAATGATTAATAATATTTTAGATTATAGAATTATGCCAATAATTAATATATATTTTGAATTAATGGAAAAAAATTGTAAATTAAGAAAAAATGAAAAAATAATTAATTTATTTAATGATATAAAAAATAAATATAATGAAAAAATTTTATTTAGAAAAAATTTTGATCAATTAAGTGATAAAAATAAAAAAATATTAAATATTTTAAGAGATAATGGAATTCCAAATTCATTAATTAATGATCAAATGATTGAAGAAATTGTTAATAAATTAAAAATTAGATTTTCAATGTTTGAAATTAAAAAAGCAATTTTTGATTTAATAAAAACTAGTAAAAATAAAGAAAAATATGAAAAAATTTATAAAAAATATTTAATTAGTTGAGATTAATTTAATATATAATAATAAATTTAATAAATGAAAATATAAGATATCTTTTAAGTTGAATAATTTTTTATGTATAAAAAATTTATAAAGTTAAAATATATTATATTTTTAATGAAAAAATATCTATTAATATAGGTTTTTTTATAAATTATAAATATTTTAATAAAAGTTATATATTCAAATAATTAAAATTTATTTCTATATCAATTAAAAATTAAAAAATATAATAAATCTATTAATTTAAATATTTAAAAATTATTATTATTGATTATGATAATTAGAATTTTAATTATAATTAAAAAAACAATATTCTTAAAATAATTAATTTATAAAATAATTTTTCAAAAATTTATTCAATTTAAATATTTAATAAATTATAATTATTTTGTAATTTATTAAATATGAAAAAAATATTTGTTCAATCATCAATATTATCATTAATAATATTTGGTTCATTTTTTTGTGAAATTCCATTAAATTTAAAACAAAAAAATTTATTAAATAATAATAATAATAATAATAATAATAATCATTCAGATGTTAATGTTATTGATACACCAGGAAATGAAAATTTATATTTACATAATGATACAAACGATATTAATTGAAAAGAAGAATGAAAAAATGAAAGAAATCCTGATAGAATATATGCTCCAATGCAATTAAATATATATCCTGAAAGTATAGTATATGATAAAGATTTAAATGGAGGAACATTAAATTTTAATGTAAATACATATTATTATGGTGGAAATGGTGCAATAGCACATTATTCAAATGGTAATCCAATAGATAGTGATATTAATGGAAATGTTAGAACAAATGCAACTTCTTATACATTGCATGTTGGATTATATGGAAGCTCTGATTTTAATCCATATGATAAAAATTCTGATCATTATAAAAATGATTCAATTGAAGAACAAAATCATGGTATTACATCAAATCCTAACAAAAAATATTATCTTGGTCAACATGATGAAAAAGATATTGAAATTGCTTCTGTAGATTTTAATTATAAAATGAATAAAGATTTTAATGATCATTATTTTTCATCTAATATTAATGATATGGGTTATAATATTTTATTTAATTCTAATAATTCATTTATTGATCCAAGAGGTGATTTATTTCCAGTTGGTCCTTTAACAAAAAATACTATTGGTTCAGAAATTTCAAGAGAACAAACAAATGGAGATACATTTAATTTATCAATTAATAATATTAATGAAAATATTAAAAAATTAAACAAAAAAATAAATTTTGAAAATTTATATTTATTTGCTGATATTTATGCTCCAAATGATTCAATTGAAATTTTTAGTCAAGAACGTAATGAAATGAGTAATTCATATTATAGTGATGGTATGACAGATAATGGTGGAAATAAAATAGAATATAAATATAATTATGGTATGTTTGGTTCTCCTTTATATAAAACTCTTGAAAAAGATGGATTTGATAGTCAAGAATTATATTCTAATATGTATTTTAGTCCAACTCAAGATTGTATTAATAATTCAATAATCGATTCTTCAAGTAGTGCACATATGCTTCCTTTTACTTATGATCATATAAATAAAGCAAATCCAAGTGATGTATATTCATCAATAGGTAATGGTGATGAAAATAATAATGTTCCATTTTTTTCATTGGGAGGATATTATTCTGATTCATTTAATATTGAATATACTGGTAATTCAAACACTAATTGAGCCGAATTTAAAGTAAATACAACAAGTAATGAAATAAGTTCAAAATTAAGTCAAAATGAAATTAATAATATGTTAGTTCCTTATAGTGTATCTGTATATGATGATAATGATAATTTATTAACTACTTCTCCATATTTTAATACAATGGATGGTGATAATAAATTTATTGTTAATGGAATTGAAAATGGAATGAATTTAACATTTAAAATTAATCAAGATTTTAATGCATTAAGAATGATTGAGAAAAATAATGTTGATAATAATTCTTTAATAAATATGAATAAAAATAATATAAATTATATTGAACCTATAATGCCAAATGTTAAATCAATAACAAAAAATGTTAATGATTTAAATATAAATAAATATGTAGAAAAAGTTGATAATATTGATGTTACAAATATTAAAGATAACTCATTTGAAATTAATTTTGATGCAATAATTCCTGACGAAAATCAAATAATAAATGTAGATCAATATTCAATTATAATAAAAGATGAAGAAATTGATTATAAAGAAACTTTTTATTTTAATAAAAATGGAAAAAATTCAATATTAATTGAAAATTTAAAACCTAATCAAGAATATAAATTTACAATTGAAGCAGTTGATTTAAATAATAATTCTTTAACTCCAATAGAAAATTTTGATATTACAACAACTAATAATAGAGGAAAAACAATATCATCAATTTCAATTTCATTTTTATTTATTTTAATATTATTATTTGTTATAATAATATCAATTTTATTTATAATTAAAAAGAAAAAACATGTTTAGAAATAATAAATTTATTAATTTAAATAATTTAATAGTCAATAATAATATTGCTCTCTCTCTCTCTCTCTCTCTCTCTCTCTCTCTCTCTCTCTCTCTCTCTCTCTCTCTCTAAAAAATTAAATTTTTTTAAAATTTTATCTTTAATTTTTAAAGAAAATAAAATACATTGTAAATGTAACTTTTTTATTTTCTTTTTTTCTTTTATAAAAAGAAGGTGATATATTTATTATGGATAAATTAATAAATTGAATTTTAATATTTTTATTAACATTTATTTCATTATTTCAACCAAATAATATTTTTTTAAATTTAAATTTTGAAAAAAATAAATTAAAAAATGATTTAGTTAATAAAAACGAAATTATTTTTGATGATGTAAATGCTTTTAGATTTGCAGATGAAAGTGGAACAAAATTTTCAACAAATTATTTAACAAAAAAAATTGAATCAAATTTAAATAAATATGATGAAGAAATTCCAATATATACTAACACTTCAGTTCCAATGAATATTTATTTTAATCCAGATATTCCAAATGGAATTTATGGATATATGGCAAATAAAAATAATCAAAATGATGATTCTAATTCTCATTCTAATCCAATTGATGATGAAAATATTGATAGATTTTTTAATGATAATAATAAAATTACTTTTGATAGCTATGATGGAAAAAATGGAAATGAAAGAGGTTATTCATATTTATTTAAAATAGTTTTTGCACCAAATATTGATAAAATAATTGATCCTAAAATTAGTTTTGTTATATCTGATGGATATAGAGAAAATGGTACATGAGGTAAACGACATCAATCATATGACGATCCAGATCAAATCAATATAGAAAATTGTTCAGAAATAATTGATAATAATGGTACAACAGATTCAGAATATTTTACATATAATGATCATTATATGACTGATCATTATATGAATGATTCTACTAATTATATTGATCATGGTATAAGAATGACATATGATGATAATCAATTAGGTACATCAGATATATTAACAATTTATAAAACTGCTAATGTTGAAGGTGAATATAAACATAATAATGGAGGAGGAAAAAATTATTGTGGATCTTTATATGCAAATGATGATGATCCATCAAATATAGATAAAATTCAAGAAAATTCAATTCAATTTAAAGGAAAATTATTATATGATAAACCAATTGTAAATGATTTAAAAATAACTAAAAAATCTGATTTAATTAAAGAATTTTCAAATGGATTACAAATAGAACCAAATAAGTATTATTGAGATAATGTTATTAAAGATTATGAACTTTTAAATACAAATGATTATATTCATAATATAGATAAAATTAATTATTCTTATAATGATATTTCATATGAAGATATATTAATGAGAATTTTTAGTCAAGATTGAAATAATATTCATGAGGAAGGTAACATTGCTAAAAATTGATGTGATTATTTAAATTTTGATGAAATTAATAATAATATTAATTCACAAAATTTAAAAAGAAAGATTGATGAAAAACAAGTTTATTTAAAATATGGAGATTTAAATGATGAAAAAAATTTAGAATCAAAAATTACTGATGATTTAACTACTGAATCAATGGATAAATTATTTTATTCTACAGATGAAAAACTTAAATTAAATTCCTCACAAGTTTCTATGCAAGTAAAATTGAAAGATAATTATATTGATGATTTATATAATAATGAAATTATTGATGAAAATGGATATGGATTATTAAAATCAGATAATTTTAATGAAAATGATTCAAAAATATTATTTAATATTCCATTTTATAATTGAACTTTTGAAAAAATGCCAGAAAAAGAACATATTTATAAAACAATATTTAATGAAGATGAAAAATTTTATATAGATAAAATTAATTTATCAAATGATTTTTTTATGAAACCAAATTACACAATCAATGTTTATACAAATACAAACATTAAATTTCATATTGAAAATGATTCAAACATTGCAAATGTTACTTATAATGGTGATCCAATTTATCATGATAATGTTGGTGACCATTTAGATAATAGTTATACTTTTACAACTAATTTTGATTTAAACAATCAAAATCATAATGATATTCAAACAGAAATTATTAAAATTAAATATAATGGTAAAATAGATGATCAAACAATGGAAAATCCTGTTGATCAAACTATATCAATTAAATTTAATTATAAAACAGATTCAATTGTATCAAATAATGAAAAGAATGAAGCAGTTGAAAATATTAATGATACAAAAGATCAATTAATATCATCACCATTAATAATTACAAAAGAAAAAAATAATTTATTTAATGATATTGATAACTCAGAATTAAAAATTATTGATTATTATCAAGCTTATCAAAATTTTGAATTTAATTTCACAAATGATGAATTAGATTTAGTAGACCCAAATGGAGATTTTTTTAATGAAATTACTAGATATTATTCTAGCACCACAGGAAATATTAATACAGAATATTTAGATAATATTGAATATAAAAATACTTTAGTGTTACAAAATCCAGGATTATATGAAATACCCATAACATTAAAAAATGGTAATACATATACATATTGAGTATCAGTATCAAAACAATATGTTGACTATGATTACAATAATTCAGATGAGTTAACATCTAATAATTATATTCCGATTGAATTTGAAGATTTAATTGATTCTAGTGTAATAAATTTTGATAAAGATAATAATATATATTACATTAATATAGATGGCAATTATTACTATATTAAAAATTATTTTGAAACTCCAAATGGTGAAAATTTATTAAATAAAGGAATTAAAAAGGGATGAACAAGTTCATCCTTAAAGAAAGAACAAAGTTATGTAATTAAAAGTCTTGATGAAAAATGAGATAAATTATTTGATTTTAAAACAATTAATATTGATCCAATTGAAATTGAAAATCAAACATTAAATTTAAAACAAAAAGATAAAATTAAATTTAAAGATATTGAAGATTTGTTAAAGATAGATATAAATAATCAAATAATTAATAAAAATAATTTAAATAATTCTGATTTTTATTTAGATTTTAAAATTTATAATTCAAATCAAAATGAGTGGGTTGAAATACCCGAGAACAAAATAATAAAAAATAAAGATGATATTTTAATTACAATCAATTCAACAAAATATGGAATTGGTGTTAATTCATATACATTTATAATAAATACTAAAATGATAGAACCGAAACCTATGTGAATAAAACTATTATTTTCAATTATTATATTAACAATAATATTAATAATTTCATTATTATCATTTGGTATTTATAAAAGAAATAAAAATAAAAAAATTAAAGGATAAAAAATATGAACGAATTTATTTACCAAACAAAAGAAAATATATTTTATTTAATTACAAATAACTCTGTCGGAAACATATCTGGTACTGTTATTGATTTAATACAAACATTATTAATAATATTTTTTGCAATAATTATATTTTCTACTATAGCATATTTATTTTTATCAATATTAAAAATTGTTAAATCTAAAGATGATCAAGAAGAAAGAGCAACTGCTGTAAAACATTCAATAATTATTGTTGTTTGTTTAATAATTGAAATTGCATTAATAATATTGATATCAACACTTTTATAAAAAAATAAAATATAATGCTTAAATATTATCCATTTAAAAAACAAATTGAAAAAACATTTTCATTATATAAATTAGAAGAAAAATTTTTAAAAAAATTCTTTATTTTATTTAAGCAAGCATTTTTAATTTATTTAAAATTAATATTTATTTATATTTTATATTTAATTTTATTTTTTATAATTGAAAAAATAAAATTAAATATATTAATGAATAAATATCAAAATTTTGATGATTTAAATAATGAAATTATTTTTATCAAATTAATTTTAAGTAAATTAACTAATAATATTAATTTGATATATGATAAATTAATTAATTATTATGAATTAAATAAAAATAATATTGATTTATCTAAATATTATTTAATTACAAATAATATTTTTAATTTAGTAATTGAAATTTTTAATTTATTAGTTAATGCAGATAAATATTTACAAAATATTTTAGATGTTATATTTAATACTCAAATTGATCCAATAACATCTGAAACAACTTCAAATTATATTAATAGTATAATTCAATTAATGTTATTATCAAAATCACTTGATGTAATTGCATTTTCTATTGGAGTTATTCCATTTATAGGAGGAGCTTCATCAGGTATTTCTGATCTTGCTGCACAAATTTGAAATTTGAGTGATATATTAATAAATAGATATACATTTATTATAATACCTATAATAAATACAACAAATCATTCTTGAAATAATATTGTTATTCCTTTTTCACAAATAATTGATTCAATATTATTTTTAATAATGACATTTACCGGAATGACAATATTTATTCCATTTTTATTACAAAATGATAAAACACCATTACATTTACCAGTTTATTTTTGATTATCTTTTGTGATTTCAATAATTTTTATGATTTTAATAATATTTTCACAATTGTTAAAAACATCATCAACTTTAAATCAAAAAGATAAACAAAAATTAGGAAAAAATATTGTTGGTGGTTTAATAATGACATTTACATCAATAATATTTGTTCCTTTAATATTTATTTCATTGATTTCAATAACTTTTGTAATAATAAATAATATATTTAATGTTTCAATATTATTTGGTACTAAATTAAATTCAAATTTTCTTTCAATTTTTATTGCTAGTAATTCAATAAAAAATGGTGCATTATTATTTCCTGATTCTAACATAGCATATATTATTGGTTTACCAAAATCTCCATATGGATATTTAAATGGACAAACAATATTACTTACAAATAAATATTTTGACTATACATTATTTATTGTATTTTCATTAATAATAATAATTTGTTTAACAATATTTTTATTAATTGTAATGTCAAAGATATTTGAAATAATACAAGCATTAATAATGGGACCTATAACATCATCATTCTTTATTAAAGATGGTGGACTTGCATTTAATATATGAATTAAATCAATTATTAATATATTTTTTGAAATAATAATAATTGTATTACAAATTTGTTTATTAATGTCTATAGCCAATATATTAAATATTTCATTAAATAGTGAATTATCTTTTAATCCAATACTTTCACTAATACTATTTTCAATGTTATTGTGTGGATTAATTATATCTACACTTAAATTTTTTACAAATATAAAAAATATTTTTTTTAAAGATAGAAAAGTTAATGCTCAATTAAACAAAAAAGATTTTGATGATATAAAAGTTAATGCAGATATTAAAAACAAAGAATTAAATGTTTTAGATAAAAATTTATCAAATGTTATTAAAATAAATCAAAAAATAAATCTAAAAACACAAAAAATAAATTTAAATAATTCAATAAAAAATATAAATAAATTAAATAATGAATTAAATCAAAATATAAAAAATATGACAAATGTTAAAAAAATTAAATTAAATGAAAATATTAAAAAATAAAGTAAAATGAAAAATAATGAATCATCACTAATAATAGATATATCAGAATTTGAATATGATACAACAAATGCAATGAATAAAATAAATTTTATTGAATTGAATAAAACACCATATTCAAAAATTACAGACACAATAGAAAATTTATATTTATATGATTTTAATAATGAATATTTAAATCCATATCCAAATATTGTTTGATTTCAAAAAAGTGATTTTATATTTGAATGAGATATTGATATAAATGAAATAATAAATTCAGTACCAAAAAAAATTCATATGGATGTATCTGCAGCAAATAAAACAAATAATAATTCTTCAATATTATTAACTGGCAAAAATGGATATGATTTTTATATAAAAGATAATAATCTTAAAATTAATAATGAATATCATTCAAATTTATTTTCAATACTTGGAATAATATTGATTGGACTTTTTGTATCTCTTGCGATTATATTATTAATAAAAAAATTATTTTTAAATAAATAGGATAAAAAAATGAAAAATGATAAAAAAATAATACCACCATCACAAAGAAAAAACTCATTTGTTATTTCTTATGCTATGGGTGGAATAGGTATATTAGAAACAATATTATTTTTAATTGTTTTAATATTATCAATAATATTGATAATATCAATTGGAATAATACCTGGTATATTAATATCAACAGTATTTATAATACTGGTTTTTTATTTGTGTAACACTGATTCTAAAACAAATTTAAAAGGTTGAGAAAAAATGCTTAGATCAATAGAATATTTGCAATCAAAAAAAACATTTACAAAAGAAGAGGTTGAAAAACAATTATTTCCATATATATTTGATGATGAAAATAAAAAAATTAAATCTGGTTTAAATTTTTTAAATCTTTTAAAAGTTGACGGAAAAGATATTCAAAAAATGTCAAATCAAGAAAGAGAGAATTTTATTAGTGATTTTTCTAATATCATAAATAATATTGATATTCAATTAAATTTTTATAAAAATACATTTAATCCTGAAAAATATAATGAAATAGAAAATATAAATAATAAAATTATTAAATTTTCTGAAAATAAACAAATAAATTTAGAACAAAAAAAATCTTCAATTAAACAATTAAAATCATATGTGGTTGAAGAAATAATTAAAAAAATGAATAAAAAAACAAATTATATTTTTGCATTAGTTGCAAAAAATAATGAATTAAATGAGTCAACAATTAATTTTATTAATGATTTAAAACAAATAAATTTAAATGCAAATATATTAAATTATGAAAAATCTAAAAAATTTTTATTTAATTTTTTTAATCCTTTTAATAATTTAGAAAAAAATAAATTAAATAATTATAATAATGAAGAAGAAAATAAAGAAGAAGAAAATAAATTTGAAAAAATTAAATTTAATAAAAATAATGTAAAAATTGGAAATAATTATGTAAGATTTGTTTCTTTAGGTAAAATGCCATTATTTGCAAATGATGGATGATTTTCATCATTAACATTATTTGAAAATGTAATACCATCATTTAAAATTCTTGATTTAAACCAAGAAGTTTGTATTAAAAATTTAGATATTGCTATTCAAAGAAATGAATTAAAATCAAATAAAGTTTCTCGAACATCACTAAAACAAAAAACAGAATTAAATTCAATAAATGAAATTTATAAACAAATAATTGATGAAATTGTTGAAGGTAATGAGAGAATAAAAGATTTTTTACCAATAATTATGATAAAAGGTGAAAAATTATCTGATATAAATCAAACTCAAAAACAAATAAATAAACTTTTAAAAAAAGATGGTTTTTCAATTAAAGAATTACCATATATTCAATTTTCATGTTTTGAAACATTTATTCCTAAATCTCAATATATTCTTAGAAAAGAATTATCTATAGAAATGCCTTCATTAACTATTGGATCATCATTTCCATTAATAACTGATGATTTTATTGATGAAGGAGGAACATTTATTTCTAATACAACTCAAGGAGGAGAAATATATTGAAATAATGAATTGAGAGATGATTATAGATTTAATTCAAATACAATTATTTTGGGATCTTCTGGATCTGGAAAATCTATATTAACTTATAAATTAGTTTTAAATGATTTTTTAAGTGGAAATAAAGTTTTTATAATTGATCCTGAACAAGAATATAAAAATTTAGCTAATAAAATTGGTGGTAAAGTTATGGACCTTGGTGGAAAAGGTATTAATAAATTAAACCCTCTTAAAATATTAAAAAATTATGATAATGAAGAAGGGATTTCTTATATAAATCAACATATTTCATTTTTAAAAGCTTTTTTTGAGACAACAAATGTAAAAATTGATCAAGAAGTATCTATTATTTTACAAAAAGAATTAATTCAATTTTATTCATTTTTAAAAATTACTAATGAAAAAATAAAAAAAATATATGAAAAAATTGAATGACCAATTTTTGATGATTTTTTATTATTTATTGAAAATAAATCAAAAATTAAAATTGGAAAAATGAAAGAATTATATGAATTATTGTCGTTAATATTAAGTCAATATTCTACTGGTGGTGTATATTCAGATTTATGAAATGGAAAACAAAATATTAATTTTGATGAAAATTTAATTGTTTTTGATACTAGTTCTCTTGTTAATGATAAATATAAAATTTCTGGACAAATGTTATTTATTACAAAAATAATTTGAAGTTCAATTCAAGAAAATAAAAAAATTAATGAAAATAAACAAAATAAAAATTATTCTTCTATATATATAGATGAAGCACATTTATTAATGAATAAAAATAATTTATTTGCATTAGAATGAATTCAAATGGTAACAAAAAGAATAAGAAAATATAGTGGAAAATTATTTTTAATCACTCAAAATGTTAAAGATTTTTTAGGAGATAAAGAAATAAGTCATTATACCGAGGGAATTATTAATAATATATCATATTCATTTATTGGGAAAATGCAACCTAAAGATTTAGAAAGTTTAAATCTTATGTATGAAACAACAGGTGGACTATCTATTACTGAAAAACAATGAATTATAAATTCAGGAAGAGGTAAATTTTTATTAAAAATTGGTGATAAATTAAAATATTTTATAGAAAAAGTAAATATTAATCCTACTGAAGCAGAAATTTTTTCTAAAGAAATTTTTTCATCATTTGATCCAAATTATATAAAAGAATTTAATGAATTAATTGAAAATATATTTAATTAAATTTAATTTAAATAACTAAATGAAAAAAAATTTTAGTAGTATAATAAAAATAAACAAGGAAAATATATTAATATGGATATTAAAACAAATGCAGAACAATTTAATAAATTAAAAGAAAGTGGAGAATTAATAATTGTAGATTTTTTTGCCACATGATGTGGACCATGTAAAATGTTTATTCCAATATTTTCAGAAGTAGCTTCAAATAATTCAAACTTAAAAATGTTAATGATTGATATTGATGAAGAAACAGAAACAGCATCATTAGCTGGTGTTCAAAGTGTTCCAACAATAATTGCTTATAAAAATGGAATTGAAATTTCAAGATTTTCAGGTTTTAAATCTAAAGAAGAATTAGAATTATTTATTAATGGATTGAAATAATGCTTGATAAAATTAATAAAATTGTTGAGAATCTTAAATTAGATATTAAAAAAATAAATGATTTAGAACAACTTAAACAAATAAAAGCTATTTATACTTCTAAATCAATTTTTTTTAATGAATTAAAAA
Organism: Cherax destructor; assembly: GCA_009830355.1. Classification (NCBI taxonomy): domain Eukaryota; kingdom Metazoa; phylum Arthropoda; class Malacostraca; order Decapoda; family Parastacidae; genus Cherax; species Cherax destructor. The sequence continues at coordinate 85,917 of WNWK01002608.1, read as the reverse complement.
ATTTAATAAAAACTGCTAAAAATAAAAGTGAAATTGGTGAATTTATTAAAATTTATTCTGAAAAAATTAATAAAATACTTATTGATAAAAAAAATGAATTAGAAAATTCATTTTTTATTGAAAAAAGAAATAATCCAATCAATTTTTCTTTAAGATTTAATCTTAAAGAAAAAAATGGTGTTATACATCCTTTAACTCAAATTGTAAGACAAATAATTGAATATTTTGATAAATTAAATTATCATTATGCACATGGAATTGAAATTGAAATTGAAAAATATAATTTTGATATTTTAAATGTTGGTAAAGATCATCCTGCAAGAGCAATGCAAGACACATTTTATTTATCAAATAAAAAACTTTTAAGAACACATGCAACAAATGTTACAGCAAGAGAATTAGAAGCGACAAATTCTAATATATTTAGATCATATTCAATTGGACCAGTTTTTAGAAATGATGATAATGATTCTACACATTCATTTCAATTTAGTCAAATTGATATTTTTAATATTGGTAAAGATATTAATATTGCTAATTTAAAATGGACATTAGATGGATTAATGAAAAAAATATTTGAAAAAAATCTTAAAACAAGATATAGACCATCATATTTTCCTTTTACTGAACCTTCTTATGAAGTAGATATTTCATGTACTCATTGTAAAGAATTTGGTTGTAAAGTTTGTTCAGAAACAGGGTGAATTGAAATTCTTGGTTCAGGAATGTTAGCACCTGTAGTAATAATTAATACAGGTAAAAATCCCAATGAATTTCAAGGTTTTGCTGCAGGAATTGGAATAGAAAGAGTTGCTATGATAAAATGATCAATAAATGATATTAGAAATTTTTATAATAATGATATTGATTTTTTATCAAAATTTAAGGAGGTAAATTAATGAAATTTTTAATAAATGAATTAAATAAATTTGTAAATATTGAAAATAAATCAAATAAAGAACTTTCTAATATTTTTACTTCTTTAGCATATGAAGTTGAAGAACATTATCCAGCAAATATTATTAATGGAGTAAAATTTGCAAAAATTATTGATTGTCAACCACATCCTAATTCAAATAAATTAAATTTTTGCAAAACAAAAATTAATGAAGAAATAATTGAGGTTGTTTGTGGGGCAACAAATGTTAAAAAAGGATTAATAGTTGCGCATGCAATTCCTGGTTCGCAAGTAGGTAAATTAAAATTAACTTCTAAAGAAATTAGAGGAATTTTTTCAAATGGAATGATTCTTTCAATACAAGAAATAACTGGATTAGATAATTCGATTATTGAAAATAATTCTAATCATAAAATTTATGAATTTGATGATAATATTGATTTTTCAAAAACACCATCAGAAATATTGGGTTTAAATACTGAAATATTTGATCTTTCAATATTACCTGATAGACAATATGCAGCATCATATGTTTCAATGGCTAGAGAAATTGCTTCATATTTAGATATTGAATATAAATTTAATATTGAAAATATAAATAGAGTTGGTGAAACTAATGTTGAAATTATATTAGGTGAAAAAGCAACTTCAATATTTGTAACTAATGTTATTTTAAAAAAATCAAAAATTCCATTTGAAATAAAAAGAGTATTATATACAGCGGGAATTAAACCAACAGAAACTGTTGAAGATATTTTTGCATATGCATTATTAATTACAGGTGCATCAACTTATGCAATTGATAAAACAAATAATATTAAACTTGATGGTAGAAAATTAAATGAATTTGATATTTTTAATTCTAATTCATTAAATACAAATTCTAATGAATTAATGTTAGTAACTATTTCTTCAAATATATATGCAAACATTGTAAAAGAACCAAATATTAATTCTGTTTTTGGATTAAGAAATATTAAATCAACAACAACAGAAGCAGCTGAATTAACTTCAAAATATGTTATTGAATTATTAAAAAAATATGATTTTTTAGAATCTGCATCATCAACAATTTCATTAGTTAATGATTTATCAAAAAAAATAGAATTAACTGATGAATATTTATTTGGGTATATTGGTAAAAAATTTGATTTATCAGAAATTAATAAAAAACTTTTTTTACTTGGAATTGAAAAAGAAGGATCGATTTATAAAATTCCTTCTTATAGAAAAGATATTATTTACAAACAAGATATTATTGAAGAAATTATAAGAATGTATGGAATTGAAAATATTGAACCATCATCACATACTTTAACATCTGATGATGTTACAAATGAAAAACATAAAAATGCATTAGTTAATATTACTAATGAATTAATTAAATATGGTATGTTTGAAGTTAAAACATATCAACTTGTTACTGAAGAACAATGTAAAGAATTTAATATTTGAAATCAAGAAAAATTTATTAAATTAAATGATAAATATACACTTGAATTTAATACATTACAAACATCATTAACATCTGGATTAATAGAAGCTTATAAATTAAATCATAGAAATGAAAAAAAAGATATAAGATTATTTGAATTATCAAATGTGTTTCATAATGAAAAACCAATTTATACACTTGGTTTAATTCATGATGAAAAAATTAATGAAGATGAACCAATTCTTGCAACAAAAGAATTAATTCTTAAAACATTAGAATCTTTAAATATAAATATTAATGAAATTAAATTTATTGATAATAATGATGTAAAAATTTTTAATCCCTTTATTTCATCATCAATTATTTATAAAGAAAAAATAATAGGATTAATTGGTGAAATACACCCATCAATTTTAAGAAAAAATAAATTTATAAGATTAGATAAAATAAAAACAAAATTATATTATTCTGAAATTTTGCTAGAGGAAATAATATAAAATTATGACTGAAAATGCAAAAATAAAAGTATCTTTATTGAAAGATGATGTTCATCAATTTGATAAACAATCTGTATTAAAAACAATATTAAAAGTATCAATTCCAATTGTTATAATGATGTTATTTAATTCATTGTATGCATTTGTTGATTCAATGATGTCAACAGGTTTTGTTGATTATGGTATTGATACTTTAGGACAAAAAATAAATGGAGGAACAGTTATTGGAGTTATTATTCCATTTATGGGTATTTTAAGTGCATTTGCAATTGTTCATACAGTTGGAGCAGGACTTGCATATTCGAAATTTTCTGCACAAAAAAATTATGTAGAAGCAAATAAAGCATTTAATCAAGCAATATCGTTTTCTTTGATATCTGGTTTTGCATTAGTTTTAATAGTTGCAATAATTGGAATACCATATATGATGTTAGTATCTCAAAATAATTTTTCAGGTACAGGTATTTGAGGTATAAAAACTTTTGATCCAATTACTGGTGAATTAATTAGAGCCGGTTCTTCAAATATGCTATTGCAATCATATGAATATATGATTGCAATAGCAATTGCATTAATACCAATGTCAATTGTTCAAACTTTAAATAGAGTTATAAGAACTGAAGGTAAATATTTAGTATCTTTGTTTCCTTTATTTGGATTACCAATAAATATTGGATTAGATTATGTATTTATGAAAATTTTAAATTTAGGTTTATTAGGAGCAGGACTTGCAACTATTGTAGCTACAACTTTTACAATGATTATTTTTATAGTTTATTTATTTTATGTAAAAAAAATGAATTTAACTAAACTTACATTTAAATTTGAAGATTTTAAAATTCAATGACCAATTATAGCAATGTTAATTACATTTGGTATTGGTTCATTATTAAGAAGAGTTCTAGATAGTGGATCATCAATTATTCTTTCATCATATGTTGGAAGTATTGATGATGTTTGGAAAAATTCATGAACAGCAATTTCTAGAAGTATAAATCTAAGTACTATGCTTGCACTTGGAGTTGGTCAAACAATGTCAATGTTAATTTCATATTATTCAGGGAAAAATAATAAAGAAAAAGTTAATGAAACATTATTTTGAGGTTTAATATTAATTATTGGATCAAATTTAATTGCTGCAATATTGATGATTTTATTTGAGCCATTAATATTTCAAGGTTATGGTGGTGCTGATTGGTGAAGTTGGAATTCAATATATTCATTTGCATTTTCTTTTGGATTATTAACTTCATTATTTTATTCATTACAAATGATTCCTATAATGTTTTATTCTGGGTTAAAAAAACCTAAATTATCATTAATACATTCAGTTTTTTATAATATAGTTGTAATAATGATATATACATTTGGATTTTTTGTTTTATATCAAATTGCAAATAGTATTAAGGGATTTTGAGTATTTGTTTCATTAGCCCATCTTATTGCTATTTCATTATCATCAATATTGTTTATAAAAACATGAAAACAATATCAAGTTAATTAAGTTATAATTTTAAAAGAAATAATTAAGGAGAAATTATGCCAATTCCATTTAGAAGAACATCAAAATCTAGAAAAGCAAAAAGAAGAACACATCAAAGAGCTGAAATGCCAACAACTGTAATGTGTAATAATTGTGGATCAAATATTAAATCTCATACAGTGTGTAAAAATTGTGGTTTTTATAAAGGAAAAAAAGTAATTAAAGTAAAAGGTGATGAATAATATAGAGGGAACTTTATATAATCGTGAAAAAAGAATACATTTTTTTTACAAAAATTATTTATTAAAAAGTAATTTGGAAGAATTTTTAAAAGATATTGAATCATTAGAATTTGAATTTAGTGAAAACCAAAAATCTTTTATTAAAAAAATAATTATTGATAAAAAAAATATTGAAGATGAAATAATTAAATATTTACCAAAAGATTGAAAATGAGGTAGAATAAATATTTTGGAAAAAGCAATTTTATTAAATGGATCTTCAGAAATAATAATAATGAATAATAAAAAAAAAATTGTTATTAATGAATCAATAGAATTTGCAAGAAAATATTGTGGATTAGAATCAGAAAAATTGATAAATGCTATTCTTGATAAAATAAATAATAAAAAAGAACCTATAAATTAGGTTCTTTTTTATATGAAATTCAAAAAAATTCAAAAAAAAAGTTTTTTTTTATACAAAATTGTATAATTGTGGTGATAAGTGGGTGAAAGTGTAAAATGATTGGAAATTACCAAAATAAAATGGATGATAAAAATAGATTAACAATACCTTCCAAATTCAGAGAAGAATTAGGAAAATTTATTGTTATTTCATTTGGTTTTGACAATACATTAGAAATTAGAACAAAAGATTCTTTTAATAAATGATTAGAATTTTTACAAGGCAAAGGAAACTTATCAAATAATGCTAGAAATCTTTCAAGAATAATTCTTGGAAATTCATTTGATGTTACGATTGATAAAGCTGGAAGAATACTTATTCCTAAATCATTAATGGATTTAGCTTCAATTGAAAAAGATGTTTTTTTAGTAGGAATTGGTGATAAAGTTGAAGTTCATTCAGAACAACAATGAAATTCACTAACTTCTGATCCAAAAAAATTAACAAAAACACTTGAAGAAATGGCTGAGGATTTAAATAAATAAAAATGAAGCATTATTCAGTTCTTTCAAAAGAGATTATTGAAAAATTAAATATTAAAAAAAATGGAATTTATGTTGATGCAACTCTTGGACTTGGAGGACATACAAAATTAATTGCAGAAAAAGCAATTGATGGAAAAGTAATATCATTTGATCAAGATAAAAAAGCAATAGATGAAGCAAAAAAAAGGTTGAAGGATTTCAAAAATATTATTTTTATAAATGATAATTTTGAAAATCTTAAAAAAAGAATAAATAAACTTAATATTGAAAAAATTGATGGAATTATTTATGATTTAGGAACTTCATATTATCAATTAACAGATAACGAAAGAGGATTTACATATCATGGAGAAACAAAACTTGATATGAGAATGAATCAAGATTCAAAATTATCAGCAATTGAAATTATTAATGATTATAGTGTGGAAGATTTAACAGAAATATTTTATAAATATGGTAATGAAAATCAATCTAAAAAGATTGCAATTAAAATTGATGAATTTAGAAAAAATATTAAAATTGAAAAAAATACACAATTAAATGAAATTATTAAATCAGTAAAAGGTTATTCAAAAGATAAACATCCATCTAAAAATATATTTCAAGCTATAAGAATAAAAGTTAATGATGAAATTAATGTAATTGAAAAATCTCTTTCACAAGCTATAGAATTACTTAAAAAAAATGCAATTTTAGAAGTTATTACATTTCATTCTTTAGAAGATAGAACAGTAAAAAATATTTTTTGGAAATATAAAAATGATATTGAAATTACTCCAATGGGAAATAATCATAAATATAAATCATTTAAAACAATCTATCCAAAAAAAGATGAAATTGAAAAAAATAAATCATCAAGATCTGCAAAACTTAGAATACTTAAAAAATTAATTGACTAAAAATTTATGAAAAATATATTATTAATAGAAATAAAAGATAATAAAACAATAGCTACTCTTACTAAATTAATAAATGGTAAGAATAATTTAATTTTACATAAATCATATATTTCAAAACCATTATCAGCAAATGGAGCTAAATATGATATAACAATAATTGATAGTATTAAAAAAGATTTAAAAAAAATTATTGATTTTAAAAATATTGATAAAATATTTTTGATATTAAATACAAAAGAAACAATTATAAAAACAACAGATTTTGAAATTAAATATAATTCTAATTTTAAAAAATCAATTGAAAATTATAAAAAATATATAAAAAATAATCACCCACAATTATATTTAATTAAATTATTGCACTCTAAATCAGAAGCGGTACTAACTAAAAAAACAATTAAAATAACTACTGAATTTGTAAATAAAGAATTTTTAACAGAAATTTTAAAATTATTTAAAGCTAAAGGATTTAAAATTGATGATTTATTATCAATATCAGAATCAATTATTAAATCAATGAATAATAATATGAAATTAGAACAATCAGCATTTAATGTTGTTGTTGAAGATGGATTTACATTATTAAATACATATAATAATGGAGCAATACTATCAACAGTAAAACTTGATTTTGGATTAAATGATATTTATAAACATATTTCAATGATGATGAGTAATGTAAATATAACTACCGCAAGAGAATTTTTTAATTCATTTGGTTCAATTCCTCCTGAAGATGTTGTAGATAATAAAATTATTCATACATCAAAAATGATTAAAGGTACTCAAATATATACAAAAAAAGATTTATCAAATATGATTACTGAAAAAGTTAATGTATTATTTGCTAATGTAAAAAAAATATATTCTAATGCACCAATTAAAATTGATAAAATGACTTTTTCAGGAGAAATCAAATCATTAACTGGATTTAAAAAATATGCAACTAAATCATTTGTTGAAAAAAATATTAAAAATATTTCTTCTAATCAATTAGGTTTAAAAGAAGAAACAGAATTTTTTACACAAGGATTTTTATTAATAATAAAAGATAAATTATTAAATGATAATATAAATTTAAAAATAATAATTAATAAGAAATCATTTAACTTACTAAACAAAATACCAAGAATGTATAATTACATATAATAGGAATATAATAAGGAGATAATATGTTTGAAAATTTAGAAACAGAATTTGTGCCACCTAAAATAACAGGTGCAAAAATGAAAATTATTGGAATTGGTGGAGGTGGATCTAATGCTGTTAATCAAATTTATAATTCAAATGAAGCAAAAGCTGCTGAATTTTTTGTTTTTAATACTGATCAACAAGCACTAGATTCTTCACCTGTCCCTAATAAATTAACACTTGGACCAACAATTACAAAAGGTTTAGGTGCAGGGGCAATTCCTGAAATTGCTAGAAAAGCTGCTGAAGAATCAGAAAAAGAAATTAGAGACATTGTTCATGATGCTGATTTAGTTTTTATTACAGCTGGAATGGGTGGTGGAACAGGATCTGGAGCTTCACCATTAGTTGCAAAAGCAGCAAAAGAAGCCGGAGCTTTAGTTGTTGCTATTGTTGCAACACCATTTTCTTTTGAAGGAAAACAAAGAAATGAAAATGCAAAAATTGCATTATTAAATTTAAAAAAAGAAGTTGATTCAATTATTGTTGTTTCAAATGATAGATTAGCTGCTGAATTAGGAGGGGTTTCATTTGGAAAAGCTTTTGAATATGCTGATTTAATTTTAAAACAAGCTGTTATTACTATTGCAGATATTGTTTCTACAACATCATTAATTAATCTTGATTTTGCAGATATTAAAACAGTTTTAAAAGATCAAGGTCAAACAATAATTGGAACTGCTGATGCTGAAGGTGAAAATGCAACAATTGATGCAGCATTAAAAGCGATTAATTCTCCTATTTTAGAAGTTTCAATAGAAGGTGCTAAAAAAGCTATTGTTATGGTTATGGGTTCACAAAAATCTTTAACAATTGATAAAGCACATGAAGCAATTCAAACAATTCAAGAAGCAGCTTCATCACAAATTGATATTATTTTTGGAGTTAGATTAGATGAATCTCTTGGTGATAAAGTTTTAGTTTCAGTTATTGCTACAGGACTTGAAAAAACAAAAGATGTTAGAAAAGAAAATTCAATTGTATCATCATCAATTCCATTATCATTAACACAAGAAACTGATATTGAATTATATAGAAATCCAATTCAACAATCTGAAAATGAAAATTATAAAAAACCAAATAACTCTAACACACAAGAAAAAGTTTTTGAATCATTATCATTATTAGATGACGATGATGACGATGATGATATTTCAAGTTTATTGGGATAATAGGATAAGGAATAATTATGTTAAAAGAAAAAAAGAGTAAAAAAGTACTTACAATAGATACTAAAGTATCAAGTTTATTAACTGTATCACCTGAAAAATTTTCAGATTCAAGAACTATTGCAAAAGAAATAATAAAAGGAAATGCAATTATACTTGAATTAGAAAAAATACAATCAGTGGAAGCTGTTAGATTTATTGACTTCATTACTGGAGTTTTGTTTACAATTGGTGGTTCATTTAAAAGAGTTTCAGATAAAACATATTTATTAGCTCCTACAAAAGAAGTTTTAAATAAATTTTTATCTGAAATTGAAAATTAAAATTTTAAATATTTATACTTGATATTTTTTTAAATATAATTAAATTAATATACTATGAAATATAAAGATACATTATTAATGCCACAAACAAAATTTGAAATGAAAGGTAATCTTAAAGAAAAAGATCCAATTTATATCAAATTATGAAATGAAAAAAAAATATATGAAAAATTATCTAATAGAGAAGGTGATGATTTTATTTTACATGATGGACCTCCATATGCTAATGGAGATATTCATGTAGGTCATGCATTAAATAAAATACTTAAAGATATTGTAATAAGAAATTCTGCATTAAATGGAAAAAAAATTGATTGAAGAGTTGGCTGAGATACACATGGACTTCCTATAGAAATTAAAGTTCAACAATTAGGAATTAAAATTTTAGAAGTTGGAAAAGATAAGTATATTGAAGAATGTACTTCTTATGCTTTATCTCAAGTTGCTAAACAACAAGAACAATTTAATAAACTTGCTTTATTAACAGATTTTGATAAAAAATATCTAACTTTAAATAAAGATTTTGAAGCAAGACAAATAAAAGTATTTCATAAAATGATTAATAAAAATCTTATTTATCAAGATTTAAAACCTGTTTATTGATCTTGATCTTCTAAAACCGCTTTAGCTGATGCTGAAATTGAATATTCTAATTTAGAAGATAATTCAATTTATGTTAAATTTAAATATGAATTATCAGATTTTTATTTTGTGATTTGAACAACAACCCCTTGAACATTGCCTGCAAATGTAGCTATTTCATTTGGTGAAAAAATTAAATATGTATTAGTAGAATGTGAAAATGAAAAATATATTATTGCTAATAATTTAGTAAATGATTTTTCAATAAAAATAAAAAAAGAAATTATAATTTTAAAAGAAATTAATATTAATGAATATATTGGTAAAAATTCAATAAATCCAATTAATGGTAAAAAATCAAAATTAGTTTGAGGTCATCATGTTACAACTGATGATGGAACAGGAATTGTTCATATTGCTGGTGGACATGGTCATGATGATTATTTAATTGTTAAAGCAAATAATTTAGATTTATTTGTTGTAATTGATGATAAAGGACATATGATTAATGTTGATGAAGAATTGAATGGTATTTTTTATTTGAAAGCAAACGATTTAATTATTGAAAGATTAAACTCTAATAATAATTTAGTACATCATTCTAAATTTATTCATTCTGTTCCTATAGATTGAAGAACTAAAAAACCTGTTATATATAGAGCAACAAAACAATGATTTGTTTCAATAAAATCTATAAAAAATGATTTAATAAAAGCTATAAAAAATGTAACTTGATATCCTTCTTGAGGTGAAGAAAGATTAATTAAAATGATTGAAAATAGATTAGATTGATGTATTTCAAGACAAAGAATTTGAGGAGTGCCTATTCCAATAATTTATGATGAAAATAAATTACCAATTATTGATAAAGAATTACAAATAAACATTGAAAATGCTTTTGAAAAATATGGTATTTTAGCATGACATAATATAGATATTAAAAATATATTACCACCTCATATTAAATATAATGAATTAATGAAAAAAGAAATGGATATTCTTGATGTTTGATTTGATTCAGGAACATCACATGAATTATTAGGCAATAAGAAAGCAGATTTATATTTTGAAGGAAATGATCAATATAGAGGATGATTTAATTCTTCATTAATTACATCATTTGTTACAAAAGGATTTGCTCCATATAAAACAGTTATTACACATGGATTTGTTAATGATGAAAAAGGTAATAAAATGTCTAAATCTTTAGGTAATACAATTAATCCAATGAATATTATTAAAGAATATGGAGTAGATATTTTAAGATTGTGAGTAGCTTCATCAGATTATCAAGATAATATAAAAATTTCTAATGATGCAATTAAACAAATTTCTAATGATTATAGAAAAATTAGAAATAGTTTAAGATTCATTTTAGGGAATTTATTTGATTATAATATTGATCAAAATGATGAATATAAAAAAGAATTAAATGAATTAAATAAAGTAATATTAAATAATTTAAAAATATCTTTTGATAAAATAAATGAAAAATATTCCAAATATGAATTTATTCATGTTGTAAAAGAATTAATGAATGAATTAAATAAAGGTTCAATATCTTATTTGTTAGATTATTCAAAAGACATTCTTTATGTAAAAAATTCTAATGATTTAGAAAGAAGAGGATTACAATATACATTAAATGAAATATTTAAATATATTTCATTTGTTGTTGCACCAATAATTCCAATTACTATTGAAGAAGCTTGAACAACAATAAATGAAAATCAATCATTTTTTACAACAATAAAACCTAAATTTTTAATTTATGAAACTGATAAAAATTGAAAAGAATTTGAATTAATAAAAGAAATTGTTAATAAAAAAATTGAAATATTAAGAGAAAATAAAATTATTAAAACTTCTCAAGAAGTAGAAATTGATTTATCATTAACATCAGATTTAATTAAATGAAAAAATAAATTAAATGAATATTTAATGGTTGCTAAAGTAAATATAATTGAAGATTCAGAAATTAAAGTAAAAGCATTTAAATTTAACGGTTTTAAATGTGAAAGATGTTGAAAATATTTTGATCAAAATAAAATGGATGAAGATATTTGTAAATCTTGTAATAATGTTTTAAAAATTTTAGAAAAATAAATTAATAATGTTAATTTAAATATATGAAATATAAATATTTACATATTTACATGTTTATTCAATTAATAACATTAATAGAAATCACAAAAACTAATTGATTATTATCAATTAGTTTTTTTTATTTAATTTTCATTTATTATAGATATGAAATAAAAATATTGTTAATAACAATAATAATTTTATTTATTGTATCATTAATTAATAATATTAATTCTTCATTTATTATTAGTAATCAATATGAACATATTGGTAAAGTTATAAAAACATTTGACAATTCTTTAATAATAAAAGAAGATAAATCTAAATATTTTTTATATGGTTTAGATACTTCTTTTTATTTACCTGGTGATAAAATTTCCTTTAATGGTTATTATAAATCAATTAATCAAGATAAAAATATGTGATTTTTTTTAGAATCACATAAGTGTATTGGGGAAATGAATGTTAATTATGATGTTGAATTAATTTCAAATGGAAAATCATTTAGAAGTAATTTATTAAGAGAATTAATTAATGATAAATCAAATTATTCAAACATTACTTTAGCTTTTTTGTATAAAAAGAAAACAAATTTTAATATTAATTTATTTGATTATTCAAATATGATGGGAATTTCACATTTAATTGTTATATCAGGATTTCATATTATATTGATTAATAAATTTATTGAAAAAGGTTTATTTAGTTTAAATATTAAAAAAAAATATATTAAATTTATTTCTTATTTTGTTCTAGTTTATTTTTTATATTTAATTTATTTTCCATGAACTGGAATTAGAGCGTTGATTTATATAATAATTTTAGAAAATTCATGTTTTAATAAATATGAATCATTATTTATTACTGCAATATTATTTGTGATTTTTAATCCAACAATTATGTTAACTAATTCAATGATTTTATCTTTTGGGATTAGTTTTATTTTTATACAATACTCAAATAAAAATAATAATTTTAATAATTATTTATTATTTAATTTCAAAGCATTTATATTTACTTTACCAATAATTTGTTCATGAGAAAATAATGTTAATTTATTTTCTCCTTTAATTTCAATTTTATTAACTCCTATTATTGAATTAATTTATGTTTTTATATTATTAACATTACCTTTTCAATTTTTATGAAAACCAATTGGATATATTTTATCAATATTTTTGATATTTTTTGAAATATTAAAATATTTTTATATACCAATATTATTAAATCCAATAACTTTAGAATGTAAATTTATTTTTATTTTTACTTATTTACAATATATAAGTAATTTACAAAGTGATCAAAATTTATTATTTATTACTTTTGGAATAATTTTATTTATTTTATTTATATAATATAGATATGTTAATTATTTGTAAAAGTGATAGCAAATGAATAAAAAATGATATTATAAAAGAAATTATTGATAAAAATAATATTTATAAAGAAAATATTTTTAATTTTGATTATGATGATAAAGATGGTTTTGATAAAGCTTTAGTTGAATATCTTACATTAAGTTTTATGAATGAAAAAAAATTGATTATTCTTAAAAATTTTGAATTAATAAATAAATCAAATCCAGAAGATTGAGAAATAAAAAAATTTTCTAATTTATTGGATTTAAATAATGAAAAAAATATATTAATTTTTGTTGTTGAAAAAATAAATAAAACAAGCAAAATAAATAAATTATTTAAAAATAAAATTAAAATTTTAGAAAAAAATTCTCCAAAAGAAAATGATCTTAATAATTTTATTAAGTCTTTTTTAAATGAAAGAAATATATATTATGAATATGATGTTATAACCACAATTGTTAAAATTATTGGTCATAATTTTGATTTAATGTATTCAGAACTTCGTAAAATAGAATTATGTAATGTTGATAAAATTGATTCTGAATTTGTTTCAAAAATTTTATTTAATACACATGAAGAAAATATTTTTAAATTATCTAATTCAGTTATGACTAATAATATTTATGAAATTGAAAAAATGATAGATCAATTAAAATCACAAGGATCAAGTTATTATATTGTTTCTAAAAACTTGTTAATTGAAATGTCAAAATTTTATTTTTATGTAAAATTAAAAAAAATAAATAAACTAAATGATAATTTTATGATAGAAAATAAATTATTTAAAAATATTTGAACTTTAAAAAAATATAATAATTGATTAAATATTTGAGATAATGAAAATAAATTAGAAAAATTTATATTTTTAGATTTAATTAATAGTATTTGAATAGAACCAATTATTAATTTGGTTGAAGATCCTTATTTTATTATGAAAAAAAATTTAGTTAATAAATTAATTAATAATTAATCTTTTATTTAATAATTTTTTTACATATTTTATATATAAAGAAAAGAGGAAAATATATGAAAAATGCCTTAAAAACATTTAATTCAAAAGTTGATTGAGGTTTCTTTTTGGTGCTTTTATTTTCTGTATTCACACCATTTATATACAAAACATTCAGAACTTATTTAGTAAGTTCTGAAGGAATGAATACACTTGATGTTGCATCTTCTTGAGGATATTTATATTTAATATTTGAAACAATTAATCTTTTTATTACAGTTCCAACATATGGATTTATAAAAAGAAATACAAAAAATGAAATAGATGTTAAACAAAAAACATTAATTGCTTTTGGAACAGCTTTAATTGCATCTTTATTTGCATTTATGTTAATTGCAATTATTTCATTATCATTAACAAATAGAATGTATAACTTGCCAATTGATAATGATGGAACAACAATTGGAGATAATTATTCACGTTCAATTATTTATTCATATTTATTGACACTTGGTTTTTCATTATCATTATCATTAATGATAAATGTAATTACTGCTTATTTATTAATGAATAAGAAAAAAACACTAGGAATGTTATATGTTACATTTCATATGTCTATAATAATGATAATTGATACAATATTTATTAAAATTATTCCGCATGATATAAATATTAATGCTGGTTCAAATTTAATGTCAATTGCATATTCATCATTGACATCAACAATATTATTTTTTGTTATTTCAATATTCATTATTTATTTATTTGAAAAAAAATCATGAAATAATTCAATTAATACATTTTCTTTATCAAAATGAAGAAATGATTATAAAGAGTTTTGAAAAAATGGATTTTGATTAGGGTTTGAAGGTTTATGATGAAATATTCTTTGAACATTGGGAGTAACATTTTGAGCACAAACAGCAGATCAATCTACTGCATTTTGACAAATGGATGGATTATTTTGAAGTGCATTATTAATTCCTTCTGCTGCAATTAATTCATTAATTGCAGAAAGAATTTCGTCAGAAGAAACTTATAAAGATAGAAAAGATGCTGTTTATATTGGATTTGCAATGTCATTATTAGTTCTTTTATGTTGAGCAATATTAGCACCTTTAATAATTGAAGTTTTATTTCCTGCTATTTATAATGGAGCTGAACAAGTACAAATGTTAAAATTATTACAACAAATATCATGAATAGCATTAATTGGTTTTGTATTTCATATTCCAAGTAGAGTTTTATATTCATATTTCGCAGTTACATGACAAGGTGTTAAATTATTTATTGGAACATTTTTTATGACATTATTAATTTGATTTCCTGGATTTATATCTTTTGTAATATGTTCTTTAAATGGAACATTACCATTAACAAATGCTGAATTTTTATTTGTTCCTGCATTATATGGAATTGGTTTATTTGGAATATTTATTTTTTATCTAATAAGTTGAATTTTAGAAGATGAAACTAAAATAAAAACAAAACTTATTAATAAAAAATTTAAAAATATTAATGAAGAAATCGCTGAATTATTAAAAACAGAAAAATAAATTTGTATAAATTTATTTTTAACATAAAAAAAATTATCAAATGATAATTTTTTTTATGTTAAAAATTTAAATTATTTAATTTGAATAGAATGCATTTTTGATTTATATCTTGCAGCTTTATTTTTATGAAAGACTCCTGAAGTAACAGCTTTGTCAATTAATTTGACAGCATTATTAATAGATTCTTGATTTTTTAATTCATTTGCTTTTTTCATTGCTGTTTTCATTGCTGTTTTAATCGATTTATTTCTTAAATTCCTCTTATCATCTTGTCTTCTTGATTTTTCATTTGCTATAATATTTGCCATATTAATTTTTTTCCTTTGTCTTTTTCTAATATATTATATACAATATATAATTAAATTGAGGAAATAAATATGAAGTTAAATGAAAAACAAGTTTTAAAACTTTTAAATGAAGCTTATAAAATTGCTGAAGAAAAAGAAATGAAATTATCATTCACAATATTAGATGAAGGATCAAATATGTTAGGTTTTTATAAAATGGATGGTGCTAAATTATGTACAATTGGTTTATCACAAAAAAAAGCTAAAACATCTGTTCATTTTGAAACAGATACTAAATCATTATATGAAAAATTTAAAAATAAAATTAATACAAATATTAATGATGGATATATGTTATTATCAGGTGGTGTTCCTATATTTATTAATGAAAAAATAGTTGGAGCAATGGGAGCATCGGGTGATACAGGTGAAAATGATCATTTTGTTGTAAATGAAGCAATTAAAAAAGTAATAAATTAAAAAAATAAAAAATTATATCATTATGATGTGATTTTTTTATTAATAATTACTAATTATTATCAATGATATAATTATTTTTATAATGAATATAGATAAAAAATTGAATTTGAATAAATATGCATTTTTAAATCATTTAAAAGGAGATGTATTTAATTGATTAACTTGTGATGAAAATTATTATAATGAATCTAAAAAAAATGATTTATTAAAAAATTCATCACTTTGAAGATTTAAAAAATTAAATGGTGAAAAAGTTGATAAAATGGAAATGCCATCTCAAATTATTTCAGGTAATATAACTTCTGAATGAAGTAGAAAATGAATTAAAGTTAATTATCCTAATCATAAAATAATTGAAGGATTAAATTGAAATTTTGAAACATCTATTAATAAAACAAATTTATGATTAGATTCTGATGAAAATATTGTTATTTTTGAAGCAGGTTTTAAATATAAAGATTTTAAAATTAGAGTAGATATTTTAATTAAAACAGAACAAAAAGTTGAAATATTAGAATTAAAAGGTGTAACATCACCACATTTAATTCATGCATTGGATATTTTTTTTCAAAGAGAAATTATTTTAAGAAATAGAAAAGAATCAAAAAATTGAAAATTTGAATTATTAATAATTGATTCAGAATATATAGAAAATTATTCATATACAGAATTAGAAAAAGCAAAAAAATTATTTATTAAATCAAATTTTTATTTATTATCTTTAAGTAAACCAGCAAAAGATAAAAATAATATTAAATGAACAATGAGAAATCAAATAAATTCAATTAATAATCCAAATTTAAAAAATAAAATATCAAAATATCAATTATTAAATGATTTTTTTGAAATGGCTGAACAAAAAATTATTTCAAAAAATTTTGATCAAATTTTAGAAAAAATTAAATCAATTCAATTACTAAATCAACCACCAAAATCAATTATTGAAAAAAGATCATTTGAATATATGGATTCAGATTATATGGATTATTTTTTTGAGTTAGCTAAAGTTCCTAAAATTAATTCAGTTTTTGAATTAAAAGGAGGAACTACATTTTCTTATAAAAAAAAGGTAAATAACTTTAATAAAGGTATTAAATTTATAAAAGATTTGAATAATTGTGAAATTGTAAAAAAAAGTATTTCAGAATCATTAAAAGGTGATGAATATTTTTTAGAAACAAATTCTATAATTAATAAACTTGTAAAAATGGATAAAAAATCAATGAATGGATTTGGAACAATTATTCAAAAACATTATATTAATTCAAATAAAGAATTTATGAATATTGATGGTATTAAAAGTGAAATGAAAAAATATGAATCAGGACCAATATACATGTATGATTTTGAAACTGCTGATTTAGCAATACCATTAATAGAAGATGTGAAACCATATCAACAAATTCCATATCAATTTTCAATACATGTTATTACAAACCCAAAGGATTATGATTTTGAAACATTAAAAAATATTATTCATTATGAATGATTAGCAAAAGATTTTAATACTTTTTCAAAAGATTTTTGAAAAGAATTTGTTAATGTTTTTGAATTACATGGAAAAGGTGTTTATGTTTCTTGAAATATGAGTTTTGAAAAAACAAGAATTAATGAAGCAATTGAAATGTATAATTTTGATTCAAATATTTATGAATGATTAAATAAAATATTTGATAACACAGTTGATTTAATGGAAATATTTAAAAAAAAATATTATTATCATGATAATTTACATGGAAGTTATTCTATTAAATATGTTGGACCACATTTTGTTGGTGGGAAAATAAATTATAAAAAATTGAATAATATTCAAAAAGGTGATCAATCAGCATTAGAAGCAAAAAAATGAATGATTACAAAAAATAATGAACAATGAAAAAATATTAGATATGATATGCTTGAATATTGTAAATATGACACATTATTAATGGTTGCTATTTTACAAAATATGCAAAAAAAATTTAATAATGTTAGAAAAAAATTAAAAGATAATAATATTGATAAAATAAATAAACAATATGATTTATCAATAGAACAATTAAAAAAATGAATGTAGTATTTTTAGGAACACCTGAAATTGGCGCTAGCGCTTTAAAATCATTAATTGATAATAAATCTATTAATGTTGTTGCAGTAGTAACCTTAGAAGATAAAGCAATTGGAAGATCTCATTCTATATTAAAACCAACTCCAGTTGCAATAATTGCTGAAAAAAATAATATTCCCATAATTAAAACATCTTCTATTAATAAAAATATTGATAAATTAAAAAAATATGAATTTGATTATTTAATTACATGTGCATTTGGTCAATTTTTATCTGATGAAATATTATTAACACCTAAAAAATTATCATTAAATATTCATGCATCATTACTTCCAGAGGGTAGAGGTGGGGCTCCAATACATGGGGCAATTATTAATGGAAAAAATGAAACAGGTTTTTCATTAATGGAAATGGTTTCAAAAATGGATGCAGGAAATTTTTATTCACAATATAAAATAAGTATTGATAATAATGACACTTATGATTCATTATATGAAAAATTATCTAAATTAATATACAGAGAAGTAGCTAAATCAATATTAGAAGTTGATAATGGAAAAAAATCTATAAAACAAAATGAAAATAATGTCACATTTTGAATGAATATAAAAAAAGATGATGCAAAAATTAATTTTAATTTAAGTGTTAAAGATGTTTATAACAAAATAAGAGGTTTAAATTCAAAACCTGGAGCATGAGCAAATATAAATAATTCAAAAATAAAAATTTATGATTCATCAATATATAATGAATTAATAGTTGATAAAAAACCAGGAACAATAATTGATATTAATAATAAAGGTATTTTAGTTTCAACTAAAAAAGGTATTATTAATATTGAAGTAATTACCTTAGAAGGCGGAAAAAAAACCCATATTAAAAATTTAATTAATGGTAATTTAAAATTTAAGGTAAATGATAAATTTAATTAATATATGAAAAAACAAAATATAAGAAATTTCTCTATAATAGCACATATCGATCATGGTAAATCAACATTGGCAGATCGTATTTTAGAAATGTCTAATTCTGTTGAACAAAGAGAAATGAAAAATCAATTTTTAGATACAATGGATTTAGAAAGAGAAAGAGGAATAACAATTAAATTAAATTCCGTACAAGTTAAATATAATAAAAATGGTGAAGAATATATTTTAAACTTAATTGATACACCTGGACATGTTGATTTTACTTATGAAGTATCAAGATCATTAGCTGCTTCAGAAGGTGCAATTCTTTTAGTTGATTCAACGCAAGGTGTTCAACCTCAAACAATTGCAAATATGTATTTAGCAATTGAAAATAATTTAACAATTATTCCTGTTATTAATAAAATTGATATGGAAGCTTCAGATGTAAAAAAAACAAAACTAGATATTTTTAATACATTGGGAATCGATGCGACAAATGCTCCATTAATTTCTGCTAAAACAGGATTAAATGTTGATAAAGTTTTTGATCAAATAATTGAAAAAATTCCATATCCAGAAAATGCTAATGATAATAAACCATTGAAGGCATTAGTTTTTGATTCTTATTTTGATTCATATAGAGGTATAGTTATTTTTGTTAGATTAGAAGAAGGTACATTAAGAAAAGGAGATAAAATAAAATTTATTCAACATAATAAAGAAGTTGAAGTTGTTGCTGTTGGTGTTAATACTCCAAAAGAAATTGAAAAAGAATATCTTGAATCTGGAGAAACAGGTTGAGTAATCACTAATGTTAAAGATATTAAACAAGTTGCTATTGGAGACACAATAACTCATTCTCAAAATGAAAATATTGATCCATTACCAGGATATAAAGCATCTAAACCAATGGTTTTTTCTGGATTTTATCCAATTGATACTGAAAAATATCAGTCTCTTGAAGAAGCATTAGATAAAATAGCTTTATCTGATTCATCTTTAGAATATGAAAAAGAAACATCACAAGCATTAGGATTTGGTTTTCGTGTTGGTTTTCTAGGTTTGTTACATATGGAAATTATTCAAGAAAGAATTCAAAGAGAATTTGATATTCCTGTTATTGCTACAACACCATCAGTTATTTATAAAATAATTAAAACAAATAAAGAAGAAATAATGGTTCAAAATCCAGCACAATTTCCGGATAGATCAAATATTGATTATATAGAAGAACCTTATGTTAAAATGTCAATGTTTTCTCCACAAGAATATATTGGTAAATTAATGGACTATATACATTCAAAAAGAGGAATTTATATTGAAATGGATATATTAACAAATCAAATGAATTCATTAATATATGAAATACCTATGGCAGAAATTGTTTTTGATTTTTTTAATTCAATTAAATCAATATCTAAAGGTTATGCATCTTTTGATTATGAACAAATTGGATATAAAAAAGGTGATTTAGTTAAAATGGATATACTTGTTGCAGGTGATTCAGTAGATGCATTATCATTAATTGTTGATAAAACAAAAGCATATTATATTGGCAGAGATCTTTGTGAAAAATTAAAAGAAATTATACCAAGACAAAATTTTGAAATTCCAATTCAAGCAGCAATCGGTTCTAAAATTCTTGCAAGAGAAACAATTAAAGCTTATAGAAAAGATGTTACAGGTCATTTATATGGTGGTGATGTTTCTAGAAAGAAAAAATTATTAGAAAAACAAAAAAAAGGTAAGAAAAAAATGAAAATGATCGGGTCTGTTGAAGTTCCTCAAGAAGCATTTGTATCAATTTTAAAAAATAATAATAAATAATTAGTAATAAAATAGTAAAATTAATTTATGAAACAAAATAAATACACTGACAAATATTATCGTTCAATGTATGAAATACAATTGTTGCTCGATGATAAATTTGATGAAAATAAATGAAAGAAAATAATTGAATATAGAAAAATGTATTCTTTTGAATTACCAGTAATTTTTAATGGTGAAAGAAAATTAAAACTAACTCAAACTCCTTGAATTCTTCAAAAAGAAATTAAAATGATGGTTAAAATATCTAATTGCCAACAAGAAATGTTAAGTGAACTTTCAAAAAAATATTCATCATCAACATTATTAAAAGACATATCATTAAAGACAAATACATCAGATATTGTTAGAATATTAAGTTCAATTAATATTATTATGAACAGATCAATTGTTGATGAATTAATTAATTATTCTAAAGAACCTGAAAATAAAAATGAAAAAATTGCTTTTAAAATTTCGAATGATATAGAAGAAATTTCAAAAAAACTCGCTTCTCCTAGGGAAATTGCAAAAAAAATCTTTAATATTAAGGATTTAAATTCAACTAATGAATTTAATATAGAATATTTAGAAAAAATTCATTCATCAATGATGGAAACAATTAAATTTGAAAAAATAAATTCATTAGTTACTAAAACATCATCATTATTATTTGCATTAATTAATAATAATATGTTTGGTGAAAAAACATGAGAAATTTCTGTTCTAAGTTGTATGTCTTTTTTAAGAAATACTTTTTTAAAGGATATATTAAAAGGAATAGCATTTTTTAAAAAATTTGATTTTAATAAAAATGAAATTTATAAAGGTATTGAAATTGGTAAAATAGATGGCGGTGATCTAACATATTTATATTTTATTATTATGAATATGATTATTGAAATGTCCGAATTATCAAAAGAACAAATTTTTAATTATATTAAAAATGAAAAAAGATATAGTTCATTATCTATTAGAGAAAAAACTGGAACAGTTAAAACAATAATGAGAGATAATCCAGAATTATCAAAAAGACAAGCAGAATTTTTTGTTCGTCATAATACAAAAGGATCAAATTATACATTATCTGATTTTCAAAAATATATCGGTTCATCATATGAAACTTCAAGATATTCAATGGATAAACTTGTAAAATTAGGATTTTATAAAAAGGAAAAAATAGGTAAAAAATATGTATACAAACCAAACAAATAGAGAAATAATAATTAATAAAGAAAAAATTAATAATGCACTAGGATTTTCAAATAGTTTTTTATTTACAATAATTTATTTTTTAATATTTTTAATATCAATCATTAAAATAATTATTCCTTTAATAGTTGCCTCTTTAATATTTTTTATTTATTCATTTTTTAAATTTATAATCCAAGTTCATTTAATTAAATCATTTAATAAATTAATTAAATCAATTAAAGATACAAGAATTAGTTTTTATATTGCTAAATCATGAAAAAGAAAATATTATTCAAATATTTGAATTGGTTCATTAATGACTATTATTAATATCATTTTATTAATTATTACAATAGGAATAATTAATTTAATAAATATGAATTTTTTTATTATTTCAACAATTATTTTAACAATTAATTTTTTTATATTAATTTTATCAATGTATATTAATTATTTAAGATTAAATAAAAATTTAGAAATTATGGGAAATAAATTTGAAAATTTTCATTCAATTGAATGAAGAGAAATATCTAAAGAACAAAAAATATTTTATAAATCAATAACTATTTATACATTAATGATTATATTTATAATACCAATTATATTAATGATAATTCCATCATATAATAGAATAATTAAAAATTTTTTAAAAAAATAGCAAAAATAAAAAATTTTGCTATTTTTTTTAAAAAATTTATATATAATATATTTAGCAATAAAAAATATATTTGCTAATGGAGGTAAAAATGGAAATGAAATTTACACCAAATCCAAGTAATGATCCAGATATTTTAAAAAAATATGGACGTAATTTAACTGAATTAGCATTTCAGGGAAAATTAGATCCTATTATTGGTCAAGAACAAGAAATTAGAAGAATAATTAGAGTCTTATCTAGAAGAACAAAAAATAATCCTATATTAATTGGTGAACCAGGAGTTGGTAAAACAGCTATAGTTGAAGGTTTAGCATTTAGAATTATTAATGGAGAAGTTCCTGATAATATAAAAAATAAAGAAATTTTTGAATTGGATATGGGTTCATTAATTGCTGGAGCTAAATATCAAGGAGAATTTGAAGAAAGACTTAAAGGTGTTATTGATAAAATTAAAAAATCTAAAGGAGAAATAATTTTATTTATTGATGAAGTTCATACATTAGTAGGCGCAGGTAGAAATCAAGGTTCATTAGATGCTGCAAATATATTTAAACCAACATTAGCAAGAGGAGATTTTAGACTTATAGGAGCAACAACTCCTAAAGAATATAAAGAAAACATTGAAAAAGATCCAGCTTTAGAAAGAAGAATGCAAAAAATAGAAATTAAAGAACCTAATGTTGATGATACAATAAATATTCTTAGAGGAATTAAAAATAAATATGAAAATTTTCATGGAGTTAGAATAGATGATGAAGCATTAATATCAGCAGCTGAATTATCAAATAGATATATTCAAGATAGATTTTTACCTGATAAAGCAATTGATTTAATTGATGAGGCATGTTCATTAATAAGAACTCAAATTGATTCTAAACCAGAAGAGTTGGAAGATTTAATGAAAGAAGTTCAAACTCTTAAAATAGAAAAAGCTGCTATATCAAAAAATGAAAAAGAATCTTCAAAAGAAAGATTAAATGAAATAAATGAAAAACTTTCTAATATCGAACCAAGAATTGAAGAATTAGAAAAAGAATGAAAAAGACAAATTTCTATTATTCATAATTATAAAGATGTTCAATCAACAGTTGAAAAACTTAAATTAGATTTGCAAAGAAGCCAAATTGAAGGTAATTATGAATTGGCAGGAGAAATTCAATATCAATCATTACCAGAAGCAGAAAAACAATTAAAAAATGCTTCAGAAAAAATTAAAGAAGTAAATATGATTCAAGAAGAAGTTACAAGAGAAACTGTAGCAGATATTATTTCAAGATGAACAGGTATTCCAAATGATTCACTTGTACAAGATGATAAAAATAAACTTAAAAATTTAGAAAAAAATTTAAAATTATCAATTAAAGGACAAGATGAGGCAATAAGATTAATTTCTAACGCAATTAGAAAATCAAGAGTTGGTATTAATGATCCTAATAAACCAATTGGTTCATTTCTATTTTTAGGACCTACAGGCGTAGGTAAAACAGAAGTTGCTAAAACATTAGCAAAATATTTATTTAATTCAGAAAAAGATTTAATTAGATTTGATATGTCTGAATATTCTGAAAAACAATCAATATCTAAATTAATAGGTTCTCCTCCAGGTTATGTAGGTTATGAAGAAGGTGGTAGATTAACTGAATTAGTTAGAAGAAAACCTTATTCAGTAATATTATTTGATGAAATTGAAAAAGCAAATTCAGAAATATTTAATATATTTTTACAAATATTAGATGATGGTAGATTAACAGATTCACAAGGTAAAATAGTTAATTTTAAAAATACAATTATAATTATGACATCTAATATTGGCTCTAGTTTAATATTAGAAAATAAAATTGATTCTAGTGATTTAATGAAAGAATTATTTAAATTTTTCAAACCTGAATTATTAAATAGAATAGATGAAATTGTTCAATTTAATTCATTATCTATAAATGATATTGCTCAAATAACTAAAAAGGAATTAGAAATTTTATCTAAAAGATTAAAAGAACAAGATTATTATTTTGAATTTGATAAATTAGTAATTACTAAAATATCAAAAGAAGGTTCTGATAAAGATTTTGGAGCAAGACCAATAAAAAGATTTATATCTAAAAATATTGAAAATATGATTGTAGATAAAATAATTGATGATGAAATAGAAAAAGATAAAAAATATATTGTTAAAGTTATTAATAATAAATTTATTATTGAGGAGGAAAAATTGATTTAAATGATTACAGATAGACAAAAAAAAATATTAATAAAAATAGTAGATATATTTGTAAGAAATGGTGAACCAGTTTCTTCTGGGCAAGTATTTGAAGATGGATCAATAACAATTTCTTCAGCATTAATTAGAATGGAAATGGTTGAACTTGAAAAAAATAAATATATATTTAAATCAAATGCAAATTCATTGAGAACTTCAGGAAGAATTCCAACAAAAAAAGCTTATGAATTATATTTAAATAATATTAAAGAAAACCCTTCAAGTTTTTTAAGTATTAAAAATGAACTTGACAAGATATTGAATGATCGTAAAAAAAGTATAGATGAAATATTAAATGATTCTATAAAATTAATTAATTCAATTACAAACACATTAATTATTTCTACAGATATTGTTAAAAATTCTAAATTAAAAGAACTTAAAACATATAAAATAAATGATAAAAAGGCAATTATTATTGCAATTTCTTCAGAAGGATATGTTAATAATAAAGAATTTAAAATTGAAGGATTTAAATATGAAGATTTTGAAGGAATAGTTGAAAAATTTAATTCAATGATTATTGATACACCAATATCATCATTGAATGATAATTTAAATTTGTTAAAAGAAATTATTTCTATGAATGTACATAATGCAGAAGATGATTTTCAAGAAATTATTAAAAATATATTTTCAAAATTAAAATATTCAAATGAAAAATATATTGGAATGAATAGTTTAATTACATCTAGAACTATTAATTCAGAAGATCAAATAAAAAAATTGTTTAAAGTTATAGAAAATAATTCAATTTGAGAAATTATGAAAAAAACAAATTTAAATTCAATTGAATCACATAATTTAACAGTTGATTTAGATTCTGTTGAAGGAATGTCAATTGTTAATAAAGAAATTGATCTTGGAGATAAAAATAAAAAATTAACAATAATTGGATCAAAAATTCAAAATTATGAAAAACTTTTTTCTATACTTAAATATATAGAAGATGCAATTAAAAAAGAAGGAGGATGATAAAATGCAGGATAAAAAAACAAATAAAGAAGAAAATATTAATGAAAAAACAAATAAAAAAGAAGATATTAATGAAAAAATTGATAAAATAAATAAAGAAGAAAATATTATTGAGGAAGTTAATAAAATAAATAAAGAAGAAAATATTACTGTAGAAAATGATAAAAATGAAGAAAATGACAATCAAAAACAAGAAGATTATAAAATTAAATATTTAGAATCTTTAGCTCTTATGGAAAATATGAGAAAAAGATTAGAAATTGAAAAAAAAGAATTTATTAAATATAGAGCATCTTCATTTATTCAAAATATATTACCAAATTTAGATATGTTTAAAATGGCACTTAATTCTAAAAATGTTTCAGAAGAAATTAAGAATTGATTAATTGGATTTGAAATGATTTTAAGAAATTTTGAACAAATACTTGAAACTGAAGGAGTTAATGAAATAAAAGTAAATATTGGTGATGATTTTGATGCAAATATTCATAATGCAATAGAAGAAAAAGAAACTAAAGATTTCGAATCAGGAAAAATTATCGAAATTAAAAATACAGGTTATAAATTACATAAAAGACTTTTAAGACCAACAACAGTTGTTGTATCTAAAAAAGTAGAAGAGGAGAAAAAATAATTATGGCAAAAATTATAGGAATAGATTTAGGAACTACTAATTCAGTTGTTTCAGTAATGGAAGGTACAACTGCAAGAGTTTTAGAAAATCCAGAAGGAAATAGAACAACACCTTCAGTAGTTTCATTTAAAGGTGATGAAATAATTGTTGGAGATGCTGCAAAAAGACAAGCAATAACAAATCCAGATACAATTATTTCAGTTAAAAGATTAATGGGTACTGATGAATTAATTAAAGTTAATGGTAAAGAATATAAACCAGAACAAATTTCAGCAATGATTCTTTCATATATGAAAGAATATCGAAGAAAAATTGAGTGAAAAATTACTAAAGCGATTATTCTGTCGATATTTTAATGATGCTGAAAGAAATGCTACTAAAAATGCAGGTAAAATTGCAGGATTAGAAGTAGAAAGAATTATTAATGAACCAACAGCAGCAGCACTTGCTTATGGTATTGATAAAAAAAATAAAGAAGAAAAAATTCTTGTTTATGATTTAGGAGGAGGAACATTTGATGTTTCAATTCTTGAATTAGCTGATGGAACTTTTGAAGTTTTATCTACAGCAGGAGATAATAAACTTGGAGGAGATGATTTTGATCAAGTTATTATTGAATGATTAGTAAATAAATTTAAAAAAGAAAATGGAATTGATTTAACAAAAGATAAAATGGCAATGCAAAGATTAAAAGAATCTGCAGAAAAAGCTAAAAAAGATTTATCAGGTGTTATTGAAACTACAATTTCATTACCATTTATTTCTGCAGGAGAATCTGGACCAATTCATTTTGAAACAAAATTAACAAGAGCTGAATTTGAAAATTTATCTAAAGAATTATTAGAAAAAACATTAATTCCAGTTAGAAAAGCTATTAAAGATTCAAAATTAAAAATTTCTGAAATTGATGAAATCTTACTAGTTGGTGGATCAACAAGAATTCCAGCAGTTAAAGATTTAATTGAAAAAGAATTAAATAAAACTGCAAATACATCAATTAATCCTGATGAAGTTGTATCAATCGGTGCAGCAATTCAAGGAGGAGTTCTTTCAGGAGATGTTAAAGATGTTTTATTATTAGATGTTACACCTTTAACATTAGGAATTGAAACAATGGGTGGAGTTATGACAAAACTTATAGAAAGAAATACAACAATTCCTACATCAAAATCACAAGTATTTTCTACAGCTGAAGATAATCAACCACAAGTAGATATTAATATATTACAAGGTGAAAGATCTTTAGCAAAAGATAATAAATCATTAGGTAGATTTACACTTTCAGGAATTGAAGCTGCTCCTAGAGGAATTCCTCAAATTGAAGTTACATTTTCAATTGATGCTAATGGAATTGTTTCTGTAAAAGCATTAGATAAAAAAACTAATAAAGAACAATCAATAACAATTTCAAATTCAGGATCAATATCTGAAGAAGAAATTGAAAAAATGGTTCAAGAAGCTGAAGCAAATAAAGAAAATGATAAAAAATTAAAAGAAGAAATTGAAGTTATCAATAGTGCTCAAGCTTTAGTTGGACAAATTGAATCAACATTAAATGATGCAGATAAAAAGAAAAATTTACCTGAAGATCAAGTTAAAGAAGCTGAAAAACAATTAAAAGAATTAAAAGAATTAATTGAAAAAAGAGAAATAGATAAATTAAAAGAATTAATTTCATCTTTACAAAATATTATTCAACAATTTTCACAAGCAAATACAGTTTTAGATAATGATCAATCAGAATCATCTAAATCAGAAAAATCAAGTTCTAATGAAGATGATAATGTGGTTGATGTAGAAGAAAATGAATAAAAGAGATTATTATGAAGTATTAGGGATTAATAAAAATGCAACTGAATCTGAAATTAAAAAAGCTTTTAGACAACTTGCAATGAAATATCACCCTGATGTTAATAAAGAGAAAAATACTGAAGAAAAATTTAAAGAAATAAATGAAGCTTATGAAGTTTTATCTGATGCTAATAAAAAAGCTAGATATGATAGATTTGGTCATTCTGGAATGAATTCTGGACAATCTAGCAGAGGATTTCAAGGTGGATTTGAAGATGTTTTTTCACAATTTAATGGTGGATTTGGTGGAGGAAATGGATTTGAAGATATTTTTTCACAATTTTTCAATCAAGGATTTAATGGTCCAAGAAAAGGTCAAGATGTAATTTTTGAAACAGTTATTAGTTTAGAAGAATCATATTTTGGAAAAGATATAACTGTTAAATTATTAAATGGCAAAGAAAAAACTCTTACAATACCTCCTGGTATTTTAAATGGAATGGATCTTAGAATACAAAATGAAGGTAGACCAGGATCTAATGGAGGTCCAAATGGAGATTATTTTGTTAGAATTCATGTTAAATCTTTAAATAATATAGATAGAGTAGGTGATGATATTGTTATTTCTTATAAAGAAAATATATTCAATATTATTACAGGAAAAGATGTGAAAATTAATATTTTTAAAAATTTAAATACATCATTTACAATACCTGAATCATTTGATATTACTAAACCAATAAGAATTAAAGGTAAAGGATTTAAAAATATTAGAAATGGTCATAATGGAGATCTTTATGTTAAGATTATTCCTGATATACCAAAAAAACTTTCTAAAAAAACTAAAATATTATTAGATGATATTAAAAAAGAAATGAAAATTAATTAGTTTATAATATTAATATATGAAGATTATATATGATAAATATATAATCTTCTTTTCATATATATTAAATAAAAGAAAGGAAATTTATTTAGTTGAGTGCACTAGGAGATTTATTTAGTTTAAATTATTGACAATCATGAATAACAATGATATTTTCACTAATTGTTATTTCTATTTTTATTTATTCAATGAATAAAAAACTTTCTAGATTTAAAAATATTGTTTTAACATTTTTTTTATCTTTAATTTCAATATTTATTTTTGGTATTTTAAATAGCTTTACTAAAAATGAAAAACTAATTCAAGGAGAAATTTTTGATTGATTAAATATTGGACCAAAATTATTTTTTTCATTAACTTTATTTTTTTTACCTTTATATTTAATTTCATCATTAATGAAATTATTTATTAATATAAAAAATGATAAAAAAAATATTAATTGATTTTATTTTATAGTTAATAGTTTAATAATAATATTTGCTTTATTTTTTTCATTAATATTTTCATTAATTAATCAAAATATGTTTTCATTTGAAAATAATGTAATATTTGATATTAAATCAAAATGAATTTTAATATATTTAGGTCTATCATTAATTTTAATTTTGATTTCATTTATTATTTTATATTTTTCTTATACAATAGATTTTCATTATGAAAATGTAAAAAGTTTTTTTATTAATTTTAATAAATTAGTAGAAGTTTCATTAGATGTTTTATTTCATTTTATTCCTATTGCTATAATTGATTTTTTTGCTAAATTGATTTTTTTAAATGGAATAATTTCTATATTTAATATATTATTAGTTTCAATATTAATGATTTTATTTGTATTAATATTATTTTTACCAATTTTTTTATATAACAATTTTAAAAAACAAAATTCATATATTAAAAAGAAAAATAAATATATATTTAATAGAATAAAAAAATCAATTTTAGAACATGATGGTGATGTTATTATTTCAACTTTATTTATTCTTCCAGCAGTTATATTAATAATGTATCTATCTATTACTAATAAATCATCATTAATTAATTTAATTATTATGACAATAATAATAATATTAAATTCAACATTATTATTAACAAAAAAAATGGATATTGATAATGATACAAAAATTATTTTATCAATATTTATACCTGGTTTAATATTAGGTATTTCTTTCGAATCAATAATTATTATTTTTGCATTAGCAAGTCCAGCATCATTATTAATTTTATATTTAGATTACACAATAAATTATGTTGAACAAAAAAATGAAATAGAGGTGAATAAAAATGTTTAATTTAACATTAACAATTACTGATTATAGAACAATAGTTGTGATATTTTTTATTTCATTATTTAGTATTTTCATTTGATTAATTCAAAGATATTTTGGTAGACAAAAAGCAATTATTTGATCATTACTGTTTGGATTAATAGGTGGGATAATTTATTATTTTTTAACTAAATCAATAAATACAGTAAATTATGATGATTTAACAAATGAAACTTCAAGTTGATTAACTTTATTTACTGTTATATTTATTACATTAATATCACTTATTGTTCCGTTATATATTCTTTCAACAATAATGACTACAATAACTAAAACAAGACATGATAATTATAGTAAAAAATTATTAATAACATCATTTACTTCATTATGATTAATGTCATTTTTAGGAATAATTGTAGCAATTTCTTTAACTCCATTAATTAAAATTATTAATATTCCTAGTTCATCAAATTCATTATTTGATGGTGGAACATCAACTCCAACAACAATAACAGGAATTTTATCTGGTTTATTCCCAAGTGAATTTTGAATATTTTTACTTTCTGGTTCAATTTTAAGTGTTGTTGGAGTTTCAATATTTTTTGCATATATAGTTAGAACAATGCATATTAAAAATCATGATTCAGCAGAATCAATTATTTCATTTTTTGATAATTTAAGAGAATTATGTAATAAATATTTAAAAATAATTGTTATTGGAGTTCCATATGTAATTTTTACTAGATTACCAATATTATTTGATCATAATACTATTGTTGAAATGTTTACATCAATGGCATTATTTTTAACAGTATTTGCATTAGGATTATTTATTGTTTATACAATAGAATATATATTAGTTTTAATATTAACAAAAAATAGAAAAGGGAATAAAAAAACACTTTTTTCATTATTTGGTTCATCATTAGTTAAAAATTCCGCACCAGTACTTTTACCAGACACAATTAAAACTGCAAAAAAATTTGGAGTTGATGATAATATTGCAAATGTAACCCCATCATTAGGTACTTCAATGGGTATGAGTATGTGTGGAGGTTTTTATCCGGCTTTAGTAGCAATTATGAGTGCTAATTTATCAACAAAAACACATGGTGAAATGTTAACATTATCATTTTATATTATTTTAATTATTGTTATTATGTTTGCATCATTAGGTATGACAGGTGTTCCTGGTGCTGATATAGCAGTTACATTATCAGTTGTTAATGGTGTTGGTGCTTCACCAATGTATTTTGCAACTGTTTATGTTTTTGATGGAATTATTGATTCATTTAGAACAACTGGCAATTCATTAGGTTTTGTTCTTGCCACGATAATAACATATAAAATAATGAATAAATATTATCAAAAAAAATAATAAAAAAAATGTTATATAATTTTTTATATAAATTAAATAAGGAAAATAAAATGAAAAATTTAAATATATATATTGATCATACAAATTTAAAAAGAGATGCAATAATTTCAGAAATAGATAAAACAATTGAAGAAGCTATTAAATATCAGTTTAAAACAGTTTGTATTCATCCAATATGAATTGAATATGTTAAAGAAAAATTACATTCAAATAATATAGGAGTTACAACAGTTATTGGATTTCCTTTTGGAACACAAACAACTGAATCAAAAGTATTTGAAGCAAAAGATGCAATTATTAAAGGTGCAGATGAATTAGATTTTGTTGTTAATGTATCAAGAGTTCATGAAAAAGATGAAAAATATTTAATAAAAGAATTAAATGAAATAAGAAATTCTACAAAAGGTAAAATTATTAAATTAATTTTAGAAATTGCATTACTAAATAATGAAGAAATTATTTTTATTTCTAAATTGGCTATGGAAGCAGAATTTGATTTTATTAAAACTTCAACAGGTATTGGTTGTGGAGGAGCGACAATTGATGCTGTTAAAATAATGAAAGAAACTGTAGGAAATAAAATTCAAATAAAAGCATCTGGTGGAATTAAAAATTTTGATGATGCTGTTAAAATGATTGATAATGGTGCTACAAGAATCGGTACATCAAATGGTGTTCAAATTATGGAAGGTGAAAATTCCAATAATTCTTATTAATTTAATAAATTAATATTTACTTTATTAAAAAATAATATAATTTATTAGAAAAAAATATTAAAGGGAGTTATATGAAAAAAACAACAAATAAAATTGTATTGATTGGTGCTGGTGCTGTTGGTACTTCATTCTTATATTCAGCAATTTCACAAGGAATTGCTGAAGAATATGGAATTATTGATATTAATGCTGAAAATGCATTTGGTCAACAATTAGATTTAGAAGATTCATTTGGATCATTAGTAAATAATGCTAATATAATTGCTGGAGGATATGAATTGGTTGCTGATGCTGATTTATTAGTTATTACAGCTGGTAGACCACAAAAACCTGAAGAAACAAGACTTGAAATGGTTGCTGATAATGCAAAAATTATGAAAGGAATTGCAAATAAAGTTAAAGAAAATGGTTTTAAAGGTATTACATTAATTGCTGCAAATCCAGTTGATGTTATGACTACTGTTTATCAAAAAGTTACAGGATATGATTCTAAAAAAGTTATTTCATCATCATGTTCATTAGATACTTCAAGATTAAAATTTGAATTATCAAAAATTTTTAATGTTGCTCCTACTGAATTTGGAGTATTTGTTCTTGGTGAACATGGAGATTCATCTGTTTCAACATTTGAAAATGCAACTGTAAAAGGAATTCCATTAAAACCATTTTATTCTGAAAATGGATTAACAAATGAAAAATTAAATGAATTACATAAAACTGTTTATAGAAAAGCATATGAAATTATTAATAGAAAAAGAGCTACATTTTATGGTATTGGAGTTGCATTAGTTGATATTTCTAAATCAATTTTAAGAGATGAAAAAAGAATTTTTGCTACAGGTGCATTGTTATCTGGTGAATATGGACAAAAAGATGTTTATGCAGGAGTTCCATCACTAATTGGTAAAAATGGAATAATTAGAACATTTGAATTTCCATTATCAAATAATGAAAAAGAACAATTTAATAAATCAATAGAAATATTAAAAGATGTCACAAAAGTTGCTTTAGAATCAATAAAGTAAAATAATACATATATTACTATTATTTATATACATATGTTTGATTTTTATATATATTGATATAATTAAAATATCTAAATTTAAAATGAATGATAAAAATAATAATTATAAGTATAAAAAAATTGGATCATCAATATTAGCATTTGTAATTTTTGCAGGTACAGCTATTGGTGCAGGATTTTCATTTACAAACTCAATATCTAATTCAATAAATAATGAAAATTATAGTTCTACATATAAAAATATTCTTAAATTAGAAATAAATGTTAATGGAAATACTAATGAAGCAGCAAGTGATGCTCAAAAAACATTAGATTTTTTAGGTTATGTTGATAGTAGTGTTTATACTATTGGTGATAAAAAAATTATAATTGATACACCTATTAGTAGTTATACTGACAAAAAATATGAAACAGTATTAAATAATGATGGATTAGTTGTAAAAGATTACATTAGTGAAGTTGAAACTTTAGTTATTTCATTATTAACACAAGGAAATATTGAATTTAGAACTCAAGATGGACAATCTTTATTTGATTATAATTCACAAGGAAAAGCTGAATTTGTTCAACCTACTTTTTCATCAGATTCTACATCAAGTTCAAATAAATTAAAATCATCAATAATTAATGTACCACAATTATTTTCAAAAGCTTCATTAGCATTTAATAGTGGTAGTCCATATATTTCACTAATCCCTAAAAATGATTCAATTAATAATGAATTAATTAAATGACAATCATGAGTAACAGATACAAAAAATGGAAGTGATCAAAATAAAGACACTGAAATACAATATGTTGCTTGATTTAATTATGATGAATTAGAAAATTTTTATTCAACATATATTGATACAACATATGATAGATCTGCTGGATTATATAGTGTCGCTTTTGATGATAATAAAAATATAAAACCTTTTTTTAGACCATTTTTAATTTCATATGGTGTACCAAATAATTTTAATATTTATCAAAATGAATTTAAATTAGCAGGAACAAGATCTGTTAGAGAAACAAAATATTTTGTTAATGAAATAAATAAAAGTCATTCATATTCATTTGATTATAGAACATTAAAAACACAATTAATTGTTAATCAAAAATCTAAAATAATTTTATTATTTGCGTCAATTTTATTTTTATTATTAATAATATTTTCAATGATATTTTTTATTTGATATTTTGGATTACTTGGATCTATAGGTTTAGTAGTTATTTTATTAACTAATTTAATTTCATTGTCATTATTTTCATTAGTATCTTTAACTATTTCAATTATGTCTATTATTATATTAGGAATTATTACATTAATTTCTTCTTGATTAACATTTATTGCTTTAAATATTTATAAAAATGAAAAAGATAAATCAAAATCTAAAAATAAAAAATATGTAGATGCATTAAATAAAATTATTTCAATTATTTTTGTACCATTAGTTATTCCTACAGCATTATTATTTATTATTGGTTTAGTTTTACCATTATCAATAGCAGTTATATTTTATTTTTTAATTGTTAATATTTTTATTGGATTTTTAATCACTATTTTTGTAACAATAACATTAATATTTATATTTGATTTAATTTTAAATTTCACTTCACAAGATTGAAAAACAAATTGAGATTTTGTTATTGGTAGATCAAAAAAAAATAAAATAATTAAACCATTTTTTACAACAAATAGTAAAAATGCAAAAATTATTTCAATATATACAATAATTATAGGTATGGTTGCCTTTTTTGCAGCAATTACTGTTTCAGGAATTGCTATTGAATTAAGTGGATCACCGATTAATAATATGGGA
This sequence comes from Cherax destructor, assembly GCA_009830355.1. NCBI lineage: Eukaryota > Metazoa > Arthropoda > Malacostraca > Decapoda > Parastacidae > Cherax > Cherax destructor. Next base: position 50,203 of record WNWK01002608.1, on the reverse strand, counting down.
TTTAATTCATTAAATTATTCATATAATATTTATAGTGAAAATAATTTAATTAAAATTAATGATGTTTCAATAGCACCAATGCCAACTGAAGAAGAATTATATTCAAATACTGAAAATAAAATTAATAATGTAAAAAAAATATTTAAAGAAAATGATGTAAAAATTGAAAATATTAAAGTAGTTAGACATGAAATATATCAATTTAATACTTCAAATAATTTAGAATTATTAGTAAATTATGGTTATTTAATTGAAACTAATAAAGAAATATCTATTGACACAATTAATAATATAAATTCAACAAATTTACTTGGAAATAATTTTAATATTACTGGATTATCATTTGTAAATAATAAATCTGAAAAAATTCATTATTTTACAAATACAAAATCATTTTATCAATTTATTGTTGCGATTTTAATAATGATTCTTGTTTCATTTATTTTATTTACAATATTTTTTAAATGAGGTGTTGGTTCATCATTTATTGTTGTATTAGTATTTGAAATTATTGCAATTTTATCTCCGATTTTATTCTTATTTTTACCTTTTAATAAATTTGTTTTATTGCCATTAATTTCTATTATTATTATGTCAATAATTACAAAAATTAATATAGTTAAAAAAACTAATAATGATTTTGAAAATGAAAATAAATGATTTAATTTAGCAAATAATCAACAAATATTAATGTTATTTGGTTTTGCAAGTTTAATAGTAATTGAATTATTATTAATGATTTCAAATGGATTTTTAATATTATTACCAACATTACTTATTACATTAATTTCAATTGTGCCAATTATGATTTCAAGTAATATATTATTTCCTTATATATCAATTAAATTTGTTATGTTAAGAGAAAATGATAAAAGTATTAAAAAAAATAGTGATATTAGAGAATCAAAAGATCCAAAAATTATTTCTGAAGAAATGATTGAAGGAATAAATATATAAATGGAATATAAAAGAGCAAAAGGAACAAAAGACTATTTTGGAATAGAAATGTTAAAATTAAATTTTATATTAGAAAAATTAAGAAAAATTTCCAATAATTTTAATTTTTATGAAGTTATAACTCCAACATTTGAGTATACAGAATTATTTAAAAGACTAGTTGGAGAAGGTTCCGATGTTGTTAATAAAGAAATGTATACATTTATTGATAAAGGAAATAGAAATTTAACATTAATTCCTGAAGGAACCTCACCAATAGCAAGAATGGTTTTAGAAAATAAATTATTAGAAAATAATCAAAGACAATCTTTATTTTATATTTCGAAAATGTTTAGATATGAACGTCCGCAAAAAGGTAGACAAAGAGAATTTATTCAATTTGGTGTAGAAAGATTTGGTGAAGGAAATTTAATTGAAGATATTGAAATAATATTATTTGCTAAACAAATATTAGATGAATTAAAAATTACTAAATATGAATTAAGAATAAATAGTATTGGATCTGTTGAATCTAGAAATAAATATAATAAAATACTTAAAGAATATTTTGAGTTGAATTATTCTAAATTATCACAATATTCAAAAATTAAATTTGATTCAAATAATTTATTAAAAATATTAGATAGTAAAGAAATATCAGATTTAGATTTATTAAAAAATTCTCCATCAATTTTAAATTCATTATCAGAAATCGAATTGGAAAAATTTAATTCAATAAAAAAAATGTTAAAAAATCTTAATATTAAATTTATTGAAGATCAATTATTAATTAGAGGATTAGATTATTATAATGATTTTGTGTTTGAATTTGTATCTACTGATTTAGAAAAATTAGGTTCAAAATCTACATTAATTGGTGGTGGAAGATATGATTATTTAATTTCACAATTAGATAATTCAAAATATTCACCAGCAATTGGTTATGCTGCTGGTATTGAAAGATTAATGCTTGCCTCAGAAAATTATTTAAATAAAATTATAAAATTAAATAATGATTATTATGTAATTTCAATTTCAAAAGAATATGAAGTTAAAGCTATAGAAGTTTGCTCAATATTAAGAAATAAAAATTTATCAGTTTTATTAGATGTAACAAATAAAAAAATTGGAAAAAAAATTGAAAAAGCAAATAAGCAAGAGTATAAATTTATTATTATTGTAGGTGAAGAAATAAATAATAATGAAGTAGTTATTAAAAATTTAATAACATCAGAACAAAAAAATATTAAATTAGAGGAGATATAAATGAATAAACAAAGAATAATAGGAAAACATGCATTAATTATAGTTGCAAGAGGAAATATAGAAATTGCTTCTCAAATATTTGTATATGATAAACTTAGAGAAGTTAGAGTTAATTTAGAAGAATTAGAAGTAAAAGTATTAATGACTTATGATGATTCATATTTTAGAGTATTTAAAATTGAAAAAACAAAAGATATTAATGAAAATGAAGCAAAAAATATTATATTAAGATTTTATAATGATTTATTAAATGCTTCAATGAAATTAACAGAAGAAGAAAAAGAAAATTTAAAAAAACAAAGAGAAGAACAACAAGCTAAAATTGAAAAAAACAATAAAGCAAAAATAGAAAACAAATAAAAAGATGGAAAATAATTTTTTTTTAAATATTAAAAATATTGGCGAAGAAATAACATTAAAGGGTTGAGTAAAAAAAATAAGAAAACTTGGAGATTTAATATTTATTGATTTAAGAAATGAAGATAAAATAATTCAAGTTTTAGTAGACTCATCATCAAAAGCATATGAAATAACAAATTCAATAAAAAATGAATTTGTTATTTCTGTGTTTGGAAAAATTGTTGAAAGATTAAATAAAAATCCAAATATTGAGTCAGGAAATATTGAATTAAAAGCTTATGAAATTTATATTATCAATAAATCAATTCAATCTCCTATGATTATTGATGATAAAACTGATGCGCTCGAATTAAAAAGACTTGAATATAGATATTTAGATTTGAGAAGAAATGTAAATCAAAAAATTTTAAGATTTAGATCAGAATTTAATAAATATATAAGAGATTTTTTTTATTCAAAAGATTTTTTAGAAATTGAAACTCCAATAATTACAAAGCCAACACCTGGAGGTGCTGGAGAATTAAAAGTTTTATCACAAAATCATATTGGTAAATATTATTCATTAGTACAATCTCCTCAAATTTATAAACAATTATTAATGTATAGTGGTGTTTCAAAATATTTTCAAATTGCAAGATGTTTTAGGGATGAAGATTCTAGATCTGATAGACAATTAGAATTTACACAATTAGATATTGAAATGTCTTTTATTAATGAAGATAAAATTAAATTATTAATAAATGAATTAATTATCAAATTGACAAAAAAATTTAATAATATTGATATTAAAGAAATTCCAATAATTAAATATGAAGATGCAATAAATAAATATGGTTCAGATAAACCAGACACAAGATTTGAAAATAAAATTTTTGATTTGACAGACATATTTAAAAATAGTAAAATAGATTTTATAAAATCATTGATTAAAAAAGAAAAACTAGTTAAAGGAATATTTTTTGAAAATATTGAAATTTCTAATTCTGAAATTAAAAAAATTGAAGAAGAATTTAAATTACAAAATGACATAGAAATATCATGATTAAAAATAAATAAATCTATTTCTGGTCCATTAAAATCTATTTCTGAAAATAATTTAATAGAAATTAAAAAAACAATGAATATAAAATCAAATGGATTATTAATAATTGTAATAGATAAAAAATATAATGCACTAAAAATAATTGGAAGAATTAGATTAAAATTAGCAAAAATGTTTAATTTAATAAACAAAAATAAATTGAATTATTTATGAGTAACTGAATTTCCATTATTTGAAGAATCAAATAATGGTCAAATCGTTTCTTCACATAATCCATTTACTTTAGTTTCATCTAAAGATGAAAAAAAACTTTTATCTATTAATAAAATTGATATTAAAAATTTATTAAAAATTAAATCAAGATCATATGATTTAATTTTAAATGGTTCTGAAATAGGAGGCGGTTCAATAAGAATTTCTAATTTTGAAATACAAAATAAAATTTTTGATTTACTTGGTATTTCAGAAAAAGAAAAAAATAATAAATTTGGATGATTTATAGAAGCACAAAAATATGGAATTCCAGAACATGGTGGAATTGCTTTAGGATTAGATAGATTGATTTCCATTTTATTAAATAAAGAAACAATAAGAGATGTTATAGCTTTTCCTAAAACTACTAGTGGAACAGATGAAATGATGAAAGCACCAATTGATTTAAATTAGAAAAATGAAAAAACAACAAGTTAAAAATAAAAAATATAGAATATTATCTATTGATGGCGGTGGAATTAAAGGTGTATTCACTGCTTATGCAATTATGCAATTAGAAATTGAATATAATATTAAAATACTTGATTATTTTGATATGGTTGTAGGAACATCAACAGGATCATTAATATGTGCTTCATTATTAATAGGTAAATCATCTAAAGAAATTTATGAAACATATATTAATGAAGAACTTCATCCAATATTTAAAAAGAAACAATCAATATCAATAAGAATTGTAAAACCTTTTTTTCCTAAATATAGTGATGATGGTTTAAATAATGAAATTAAAAATGAATTTCAAAATATGAAATTATCTGATTTATATAGAAGATCAAATAATAAAACTTTTGCATTTTTTACAACAAATTTTTCAAAAGCTAAACCAATAATTTATGGTTCACAAAATTTAAATTTTTTAAATAATGAACATAAGGATCCAACATTATTTGAAGCTTTAAGAAGTTCATCGGCAGCTCCATTATATTTTGAACCAATTAAAAATATTTCGAATCATGTATTAGTTGATGGCGGATTATGAGCGAATAATCCTTCAGCTTATGCAATAAATTTAGCAATGTCAAATTTTGGTTTTAAATTAGATGAAATTGAAGTATTATCATTTGGGCAAACATTTGTTGAAGATGCAGATTTTCAAATTAAAAAAGGATTTGATTTAATAAAAGATCCAAGTGGTAATGATATATCTCAATTAATTAGTTCAATGATTATTTTAAATCAAAATGCTCAATCATATTCAGCAACAATTTTATTAAAAGATAAATATTTTAGATATTCACCAGAAAAAATTATTCCAAATGTATACATTGATAAAATTTCACCCGAATTTATTAAATATAGTAAAATTTATTGAGAAGAAAATAAAAATTTTTTAATTAAATTTATTCTTGAAGGTAAAAATTCTAAATATAATGAAGAAAAAGAAAAAATGTATAATTAAAATATGAGTGAATATAGAATATCAGATAGTTTAAATTATTTTTTGTTATCATTAGTTTTTATATTGATAATAATTTTTGTGATTGGAATATGAATTTTTGCTAAATGATTAACAGTAGGACCTAAATTTCATAATAAATATAAAGCAATAAAATCTAAGCTTACTAAAGAAGAAGAAAATAAACCTTTATATATTAAAAAAGGAATTATTATTGAAAATTCTAAATATGTATCTAAATTGGACGAAGATATTAAATTATCATCAACACCACAAGAATTATTAGATGCTCAAAATAAAAAAGAATCTTTTGAAAAAGAAAAAAAAGAACTTGAAAAAAAAATAATTAAAGAATCAGAAATCAAAATGCAAAAAGAAAAAGAAAAAATAGAAGCATTAAAATATAAAGAAGAAATTAAAAAAGAATCAGAAAAAATAAAAGCTGAGCAAAAAGCTAAAAAGGAGAATAAATAATGGTTGGATCATCACAAATTAGTGGAAGTAATCTTTGTGTAGGAGATATTATTGCAATTGTATTAGGAATATTAATTCCAATAATAATTTTTTTAACATTTTACATTACAAGAAAATTAATTGAAAAACAATTAAGACAAAATCCACCTATTTCCGAAGCACAAATTAGAGCAATGTTTATGTCTATGGGTAGAAAACCTTCAGAAGCACAAATTAGACAAACAATGAATTCAATAAAAAATGCTAAAGGTAATAATTATCAAAAAAGAAAATAATAAAATTTATATAATTTATAATCTATTTATTATATAAATTATATAAATGAAAAAAAATTATAAAAAACAAATTAATAAAAAAGATTTAATATCTTTTAATGATTGATGTAATAAAAATGGTGTTTTTTTATTAAATTCAAATTTTTTAACTCAATTTATTAATATTAATTCAAAAACAATATTTTCAGATAGTTATATAGAATTTTTTTTATATAACAAATTAGTTTTAAAAAATAAATATAATCTTAATTTTTCAGATTTTTTATTTAATATAAAAAAAACAAAATTGGATGAAATGATAATTGAAATACTTAAATTTAGATTTAAAGAAAATTATAAATATTTTGAAGATTTAATTCCATTTATTGAAGAATTAAATAATTACAAAAAAATAAATAAAAAAAATAACGATTATGAAATTTTAATTTTAAAGATTTATTGAAAATTTATTGAAAAAATTGAAAAAAGTAAATTAAAATATTTTAATAAGTGAGTTATTTTTATTAATAAAATGGTTTATGATCCATATTTAGAAAAGGGGTTTAAAAGATAATGAATGAAAAAACATATGATGCATCTTCTATAGAGGTTGTTGAAAATTTAGAAGCTGTTCGTAAAAGACCAGGAATGTATATTGGTGATACTAATGTTAAAGGCCTTCATCATTTAGTAAAAGAAATTGTTGATAATTCAATTGATGAACATTTAGCTGGTTTTGCAAATAATATTACTGTTATTTTAGATTCTGACAATTCAATTACAGTAATTGATGATGGAAGAGGTATTCCTATAGGTATTCATCCTAAAACTAATAAATCAGCTGTTGAAACTGTTTTCACAATTTTACATGCTGGTGGTAAATTTGGAGGAGAAAATTCAGGTTATAAAGTTTCAGGAGGTTTACATGGTGTAGGATCTTCTGTTGTTAATGCTTTATCTGAATATTTATATGTAACTATTTGAACAAATAAAAAAGAATATAAAATTGAATTTTCAAATGGAGGAAGTAAATCTACAGGATTAAAAGAAATCGGTTTTACATCAAAAAGAGGAACAATGATTAAATTTAAACCTGATTCTAAAATTTTTTCATCAATTAATTTTAAAGGAACAACAATTTCAGAAAGATTAATTGAACTTGCTTATTTAAATCCAGGCATTCATATTAATTTTATTGATAATAAAAATGAATCAAAAAATGAATATTATTATCCAGATGGAATATCTGCATATGTTAATAATCTTTCTTTTGGACAAAAATCAATTACAAATACATATGGTTTTGAAAAATCAAATAATAAAATTCAAGTTAAAATTGCAATGAAATATACAACTTCAAATCAAGAAAATATTCATTCTTTTGTTAATAATATTATTACTCCTGAAGGAGGATCTCATGAAACAGCATTTAAAACAGCATTGACAAAATCATTAAATGAATATGCTGTTATAAACAAATTACAACAAGGTGGTAAACCATTAGAAGGTGTGGATACAAGGGAAGGCATTTATGCTGTTATTTCTATTTATATTGTTGAAGAATATTTACAATTTGAAGGTCAAACAAAATCTAAATTATCATCAAACACTGTTAGAATATTTGCAGAACAAGTTATTTATGAACAATTAAAACATTATTTAAATTCAAATAAATCTGAAGCTATTGAAATTATTAAAAGAGCATATGCTTCAAAAAAAGCTAGAGAAGCAGCAAGAAGAGCAAGAGAAGTAACTAAAGAATTAGGTAAAACATCTAAAAAATCATTTGCAGGTAAATTAGTTATTGCACAATCAAAAAATTCTGAAGAAAGAGAATTATTTATTGTCGAAGGAGATTCTGCTGGTGGATCTGCTAAATTGGGAAGAAATAGAAAAACTCAAGCTATATTACCATTAAAAGGTAAAATAATTAATACTGAAAAAGCTAATTTAAAAGCTATTTTAGCTAATGAAGAATTATCTACAATGATTCATGCTATTGGTGGTGGATTAGGTGATAGTTTTGAAAGAAAAAAAACTAATTATGGTAAAGTTATTATTATGACTGATGCTGATACTGATGGTGCACATATTCAAACATTATTACTAACATTCTTTTATAGATTCATGAGAGAATTAGTTGATGAAGGAATGATTTATATTGCATTACCACCATTATTCAAAATTACAAATAAATCTAATAAAGAAATAAAATATGCATGAAGTGATGAAGAATTATTAGAAATTAAAAAAGATAAAAAAAATATTGAAATTCAGCGTTATAAAGGTCTTGGTGAAATGAACTATGAACAATTATGAGAAACTACAATGGATCCAAAAACAAGATCATTAGTACAAGTTAATTCAAAAGATTTTGAATCTTCAAATAAAATAATTGAAATTTTAATGGGTCAAGATCCAACTATAAGAAGAGAGTGAATTGAAGAAAATGTTGAATTTTCATTAGAAGATAATTATGAAGAAGTTGTTAATACAAAAATAACAAATAAACCAATAATTGAAGAGAGTGATTTAAATGAGTAAAAAACAAAAAATTCATACAGATACAATAATTATTGAAAATCTTGATCAACTTATAGGAGAAAAATTTGGTAATTATTCAAAATATATTATTCAAGAACGTGCTCTTCCTGATTTAAGAGATGGACTTAAACCTGTTCAAAGACGTATTTTATATGCAATGAATGATTTAAGACTTTCACACAAATCACCTTATAAAAAATCTGCAAGAGTTGTTGGAGATGTTATTGGTAAATATCATCCTCATGGTGATACTTCTGTTTATGAAGCTATGGTTAGACTTGCACAAGAATGAAAAGTTAATATGCCATTAGTTGATATGCATGGTAATAAAGGATCTGTTGATGGAGATGGTGCTGCAGCAATGAGATATACTGAAGCAAGATTAGCTCCAATTTCAGAACAATTATTATTAAATATTGAAAAAAATTTAGTTCAATTTTCACCAAATTTTGATGATTCAGAATTAGAACCAACAATTTTACCATCAAAAATACCTAATTTATTAATAAATGGTGCTACTGGTATTGCAGCTGGATATTCAACAAATATACCACCACATAATTTAAAAGAAGTTATTAAAGCAATTATATTTTGTTTAAAAAATGAATCTATAACATTATCTAATTTAACAAAATATATAAAGGGTCCAGATTTTCCAACTGGTGCATTTATATCAAACACAGTAGATATTAAAAATGCATATAAAACAGGTAAAGGAAAAATAATAATCACATCAAAATGAGAATTTAATAAAAAAGAAAAAAATATAGAAATAACTGAAATACCTTATGAAACTAATAAGGCGGATTTAGTTAAAAAAATTGATGAATTAGTTAGAGAAAATAAAGTTCCAGGAATTAAAGAAATTAGAGATGATACTGATAGATCAGGATTATTAATTTCTTTAATTTGTAAAGCAGAAGTTAATGTTGAATTAGTAATGAATTATTTATTTAAAAAAACCGATCTTAGAAAAAGTTATTCATTCAATATGGTTTCAATAAAAGATAAAAAACCACAGTTACTAGGTTTAGTAGATATGGTTACTTCTTTTGCTGATTTTCAAATAGAAATATATACAAAATTATATAAATTTGAATTAGAAAAATTAAATAAAAGAATGGAAATAGTTGAAGGTTTGATTAAAATTGTTCCAATAATTGATGAAATAGTTTTATTAATTAGAAATTCAAAAAATAAAAAAGAAGCTAAAGATAATATTATTGAAAGATTTAAATTCACTGAAAACCAAACTGAAGCAATAGTTAATTTAAGACTTTATAGATTAACTTCAACAGATATTAATGAATTAAAAAATGAAAAAGATTTATTATCAAAAATAATTAAACATTACTCAAAAGGATTAAATGATAAAGAATATTTAAAAGAAAATATAATAAAAGAACTTGAAGAAATTTCTGAAAAATATGGTGTAAAACGTAAAAGTGAAATTAATGATGATTTTGAAGAAGTTATTCTTAATGAAATTGATTTAATTCAACAAGAAGATGTTAATGTTTCTGTAACTCATCAAGGATATATAAAATCTATTTCACAACGTTCAGTAGATGCTTCACAATCATCAGATATAAATACAAAAGGCACACCTTTTGGTAAAAGAGAAGATGATATTTTAATTTCAATGGTTAAAACATCAAATTTAAATAATATTATGTTATTTTCATCACAAGGAAGATATTTTTCAATTCCTATTTTTAAAATTGGTGATTACAAATGAAAAGATTTAGGAGATCATATATCTAAATTTACATCATTAGATTCAATGGATAGAATTATATCTATAGCAATAGTAAATGATGTAAATAAAGAAGGTGATTTAATTATTTCTACTAAAAATGGAATGATTAAACGTACACCTGTAAATGGTTTATCAATAAACCAAACTAAAAAAGGTTCAAAATATATTTCATTAAAAGAAAATGATGAAGTTGTATCAATTGCAATTGCAAAGGATGAATTATCATTTATAACAACGATTACTCAAAATGGTTATGGATTAAGATATGTTTTAGAAAATTTATCATCAATAAGTATGACTGCAGGTGGAGTTAAAAATGTAAATTTAAATGAAAATGATTTAGTTATTAAAACAATAGTTAGTTCAATTTCTGATGTTGATAATAAAAATTCACAATTAATATTTATTACTCATAATGGAAAAGCAAAAAGAATTAAAATAAATGATATTAAAGGTGTTTCAAGAGGTTCAAAGGGATCATTAATAGCTACACAAGTTAAATCTAATCCTTTTAGAATAATTAATGCTTTTAACGTTGAAGAAGCAAATATTATTAATATTCTTACAGATGAAGACGAAACAATATCAATAAAAACAAAAACAGATGTATCAATAAGTAATCCTTCTACTGGATTAGTAAAAATATATAAAACAGGTATTAAAGCAGCATTTAATGATTTAAATCTTGATATTTTAAGTTTAAAAAAATTTGATGAAAATAAACATGAAGAAAAAATTCAAAAAAATACTCAAGATGAATTAGATGCTTTATTAGAAGAATTTTAAAATTAGAAAAGTGTATAATAAATATAGGAGAAATTATGAGAACTAAATTTGTTTATAAATGTTCATCATGTGGTGAAGAAAATTATATTGGTGATAGAAATAAAACAAAAAAAACAAATAAAATGGAAATTCAAAAATATTGCTCAAAATGTAATGCCAAAACTTTACATAAAGAAAAATCTAAATAATTTATTTAGATTTTTTTATTTTTAATAAATAAAATGACAAAAGAAAATATTAATAATCAAAGACAAAAAAATATTAATAATAATTCAAGTTCATTTTTACTTGGTTTTTTTGTTAATTATTTAAAACCATCAGCATATTTAACTTCAATAAATGAAATTGATTTAGATAGTTTGAAAGAACAAAGTATTAAATTAATAATTTGTGATCTAGATAATACACTAGTTCCTCATTACACAAAATTTCCAACAAAAAAAGCAATTGATTTTGTAAAAAAAGCAAAAAATGAAGGATTTGAATTTATACTTGTATCGAATAACACACATAAAAGAGTATCTTTTTTTTCTGAAAAATTAGGATTATCAAATTATATTGCAAATGCAAAAAAACCATTTCCTTTTTCAATTAAAAAAATAATGAACAAATTAGGATATTTACCTCAAGAAACAGTTATTATTGGTGATATGTTAATAACAGATACATTAGCTGCTAATTTTATTCATACAGAATCTATTTTAGTGCAACCATTAATTGATTCAGAAAAATCATGAAATAAAATAATTTTATGATTAGAAAAAAAAGTTTTTATTAAATTATCTAAAGAAAATTTAATTGTAAAACCTAAAACTTTAAAAAAAGATATATATAATGATGATTATGAAATATTATAATAATTGCAAAGGTTGTGGAATAAAATTACAAAAAAACAATAAAAATTTAGAAGGTTATATTCCAAAAGAAAATGTTGAAATTTGTCAAAATTGCTTTAAAGCAAAACATTATGGAGAATACAAAAATAATTTAACAATTTTTAATAAAGATAAATTTTTAAAAAAAATTGATAAAAATGAAAATGTATTAATGGTTATTGATATATTAAATCCATTTGAAACTATAATAAATGAAATTAATAATTATGTATATAAAAATAATTTAATATTATTAATAAATAAAATTGATTTATTGCAAAAATCAATAAAAGATAAGAATATTATTAATTGAATAATATTTATTTCTAATTTAAAAAAAATAAATTTTAAAAAAATAATATTAGTATCTTCTAAAAATAAAAAAAATATTGATTTAATAACTAAATATATATTAAAATCAAAAAAAAATACATCAATAATTGGTTATTCTAATGTTGGAAAATCTTCAATTATAAATTCTTTATTTAAAAGTATTGGAAAAAATGTTGAAAATTCAATAAGTAATTCTATTGGAACAACAAAAGAAATAATTGAATTAAATTTTAAATCAAAAATAATAAAAGATTTTCCTGGATTTTTATTAAATGGAAATTTGCAAAATTTATTAGACAAAAAAGAATTAGATATTATTCATCCAAAAAAAGAAATTAAAATAATAAATTATCAAATAAAAGAAAAAATAAAAATATCTATTGGAAATTATGTATTGTTTGAATTATTAGATAGTGTTGGAGAAAATATTCAATTATCATTTTCAAATGAATTAAAAATAGAAAAAGTTAAAAATTTTAAACCAATATTTAAAGAAATAAAAACAATTGAAATATTAAATAAAAATGAATCTAGAAAAGATATTATTATTTCAGGTTTAGGAAAAATAACATTTAAACCTAATAATCAAAAAATATTATTAACAATACCTAAAGGAATACATTTAAATATAATAAATAGTTTGTATAATTAAATATGATGAAAATAGGAATATTTGGTGGAAGTTTTAACCCAATACATAATGGACATATAAATATAGCTAAAAAAGTAAAGAATGATCTTAATCTTGATTTTTTATATTTTGTTCCAACAAATAAAACTCCAGATAAAATATTTAATATTGAAAAAAATAAACCTATTGATAGATTTAATATGATTAAAAAATCAATTGATAAAATTGATAAAGAATGATTAAAAGTTTCAAATTTTGAAATTAAATTAAATGATATTTCATTTACATATAAAACAATAAAATATTTTAGAAAAAAATATATTAATGTTGAATTATATTTAATTGTAGGTGAGGATAGATATAGAACATTATCTTCATGAAAAAACATTGATTATATAAGAGATAACTCAAAAATAGTTGTTTTTAGAAGATCATCAATAATATCTGAAATAATATCTGAAGATGAATCTATATTTATTAATGATGCATATTTTCCAATAAGTTCTACTAATGTTCTTAAAAAATTACAATGAAATGAAATACCTGATGGAGCAAAAAAATATATAGCTAAAAAAAGATTATATTTAAAAACAATTACATTTTTAATTTTAGGAAATCAAAGATATGAACATTCTGTTGCTGTAGCATCACATTCAAAAAGGTTATCAAAAGAATTTAAATATAAAAATATTTCTAAAGCATATGATGCTGGAATGATTCATGATTTATTTAAATTAAAATCAAATGAATATTTAATCGAAAAATTTAAAAAATATAATAATATTGAAATACCTCCTATTAATGCTTTACATGGATTTGTTGTTGCAGATTGATTAGAAAACGAATATAAATTAAATGATAAAGAATTTACTAATTCATTAAGGAGACATACATTAGCAAGTCCAAAAATGACTAAATTAGATAAAATAATTTTTGTTGCTGATAAAATATCATCAGATAGAAAAGGAGAAAAGGTTGGTAAATTAAGAAAATTGGCATATCATAATTTAGAATTAACATATATAAAAATTTTAAAACAAACAATTAAAAAACTTGAAAAAAGAAATATAAAACCACATATTGATACATTAAAAGCATTAGAAATTGCAAATGAAAAACAAGGTAATTATGAATACAAAATTAAAAGAATTAACAAAAGATAAAAATATAATAATAATTAATAATAATGACATTTATTATTTAACAAAATTCATTTCATCAAATGCACTTATTTTAATTACAAAAAATAAATCATTTTTTTTTACTGATGGTAGATATTTGGAAAATGCTAAAAAAAATATTAAGAATTTTGAAATTTTTAATATTTCAAAATTTTTTGAAATATTAAAAAATATAGGAGATAAATTTTATATTAATCCAAATGATATTAAATTATCAACATATATGAATTGAAAAACAAAATTTTTAGAAAAAAAAATAAATTTAGAAATATTTGATTATAAAAACATAAGAATAAATGATGGTTATGACATTGAAAAATTAATTGAATCATCAAAAATTGCAGATAATTTATTTAAAAAAATAATTCATTTATTAAAAATTGGTATAACTGAAAAAGAATTATTTAAAAAAATTATAAATCTTGTTAATAATTCAGAAAATGTTGAAAAAGTTTCATTTGATCCAATAGTTGCATTTGGTGAATCAACATCAAATCCACATTGACAACCATCAAATAAAAAATTAAAAAATGGAGATTTTATTACAATAGATTTTGGTATATTTCATAAAAATTTTGCATCAGATATGACAAGAAGTTTTATATTTGGAAATAATTATAATAATAAAAATGATGAATATGAAAAAATATTTGATATTGTAAATGAAGCAAGAATAAAAGCAATAGAATTAATTAAACCAGGGATAAAATTTTCAGATGTTGATAAAATTGCTAGAGAATATATTGAAAAATTTGGTTTTGAAAAAGAATTTATGCATTCAATAGGACACGGTCTTGGAATAGAAATACATGATTTTCCAAATTTATCAAAATACCCTAATGAAAAACTTGAAGAAGGTATGGTTATAACTATTGAACCAGGTATCTATTTAAAAAACAAATTTGGAATTAGAATTGAAGATGCTATACTTGTAACTAAAAATGGATATAAAATATTAAATAAAACCAAAATATTTAAATATTTTGAATAAATTAATTTATATTAAAATTAATCTTGTAAAATAAAAATGTAAGAAAAAAATATTAAGGATAATAATGGCAGAATATATTAATGTAAATGAATTTAAACCAGGAGTAACATATATTGATAAAAAAGAAATCTATGTTGTTATTGAATCATCACATTCAAAATCCGGAAGAGGACAAGCTCATGTTAAATGTAAAGTAAAAAATTTATTTACTGGAACAACAAATCAAATTACTTATACAGGTGGAGAAAAATTAGAAAAAGCTTTTGTAAATAAAAATAAAATGCAATTTTTATATATAGATGAAAATAATGCAATTTTTATGAATAATGAAACATTTGAACAAATTGAAATTGAAACAATAAAAATTAAAAATGAATTAAATTATATTATTGAAGGATCAGAAGTTTTGGTAATGACTTACGAATCAAAAATTATTGGTTTAGAAATATCAAAAAATGTTGAATTAAAAGTTGTTGAAACTGCTGATGCAGTTAAAGGAGATACTGTTAATAATGCTACTAAAAAAGCAAAAATAGAAACAGGAATTGAAATTGATGTACCACAATTTATTTCAACAGGTCAAACTATTATTATTAATACTGATACAGGTAAATATGTAGGAAAATTATAAAATATGCTTAATAAATGATGAGTTTGAATGTTATTTTTTTTAATTTATTTTACAATAGAATTTATAGTATCATTATTTTTTAATTATAAAATTTCAATGATTACTGAAAAAAAATATGGATGAGCAGCATTAAATGGAGGAACAGCAACATTTTTATTTATGTTTAGTACATTAATAGCGGCTTTTGTTGCGGTTGCATCTAATGATGTATCAACTTGAATAAGAGTTTTATTTTTGTTTTGAACAACAACAGGAACAACATTAGGTAATGTTATTTCAACAATTTTAATGCCTAAAATAAATAAACATTTAGAAAATAAAAAAGGAAAAAAGGAAAATAATTAATTATGAGAATAGTGATTTCAGGAACAGTTGGAATTGGAAAATCAACAACAGCTGAACTACTTGCAAAAAAATTAGAAAAAGAAGGTTATACAGTAAATTATTTGAAAGAAGAAACTGTTGATTCACCATATTTAACACATTATTATGATGAACCTGAAACATGAGCTTTTTTAGCACAAATGGATTTTTTATTAGGGAGATTTAAACAATGACTTTCAGATGAAAAATTAAGAAAAAAACAAGAAGAAGAAAATAAAAACATTATTACTATATATGATCGTCATATTTTAGATGATTATGTTTTTGCTGAACTACATTCAATTAAAGAATCTATTTCACAATTAAATTCAATAGTTTATCAAACAGTATATAAAGAATTGATTGAAAAAATAAGAGACATAAAAGCAGAACCAGATTTATTTATTTTATTAGAAGCGAATTTATCAACTATTGTTGAAAGATTAAACAAAAGAGGAAGAGAAGAAGAAAAAGAAACAACAGAAGATTATTGAAAAGATCTTTATGATAGTTATTATAATAAACCAAAATTTAAACATCACTTTAATAAATATTCAAAAGAAGTAATAAAAATTAACACAAATTCATTATCTCCAGAAGAAACTGTGGAAGAAATTTTTAAAAAAATAAAAAAATAATGAAAATAATAATATCAGGAACAACAGGAGTAGGTAAATCAACAACTGTTGAATTATTGAAAGAATATTATGAAAAAAAAGGAAAAAAAGTTGTTGTTTTAGGAGAATTAGTTGTGGACAATCCTTTTTTTGATTTATATTTTACAAATTTACCGAATTGAGGATTTTTAGCTCAAATTGATTTTTTATATCAAAGATTTAAACAATGAGCAGAAATAGAACAAAAAATAATAAAAGAAGAAGAAGAAGAAGAAAGAGTAATAATTTATGATAGACATTTTCTTGAAGATATAATTTTTTCTGAATTAAAATGAGTAAGAGATAATACATCTAATTTACTTACAAACACTTATAAAATTATATATAATGATTTATTATCTAAAATAAATATTTTTGAAAAACCAGAATTCTTTATTTTATTAAGAGCAACCTATGATACTGTAAAAGAAAGACAATTTGTACAAAGAGGAAGAAGTCAAGAAGAATTATTTAATAATAAATATTGACAAGATTTATATTATAGATATTATGGATCTAAAAAATATAGAGAAATATTTAAAAAGTATTCAAAAAATTTTGTTGAAATTGACACTGATGAATCTACTCCAAATGAAGTAATTGAAAAAATAATAAAATATATTAATAATAGAAAGTCAGAAATAAATTAATTTATGAAAATTATTATTTCAGGAACTGTTGGAGTTGGTAAAACAACAATTTCTAAAAATTTATATAATTATTTAAAAAATATAAATATAAATTCTAAATTATTTGAAGAAATATCTGAAGATGATCCATTAATTTTTAAATACTATGAAAATAGAACAGAATGATCATTTATTACACAAATAAATTTTGTATTAGATAGATTTAAAAAGTCATTTTATAGTGATAAAGATGATTCAAAAGTAAAAATTTTTGATAGGCATTTTTTAGATGATTTCATATTTGCAAATATGAAAAGTATTTTAAATGATATGAGTCATTTAAATTGACAAACTTATTCATTATTAAATAATGAATTAACTAATAAATTAAATAAAAATGGTAAAATTGATTATTTATTTTTACTTAAAGCAGATTTTGATAAAATAATTCAAAGAATTATTAATAGAAATAGAGAATCAGAAAAAAATGTAAATATTGAATATTGAAAAGATTTATATTATCAATATTATGAAAATAAAAAAATATTAAAATATTTAAATGATAATGTAAAAAATTTAATAATTATTGATGCTAATACAAATGATACAAAAAAAATAGTAGAAAATATTATTTATCATATTATTGATAAATTAAAATAATTAATTATTTTAATTTATTTTTTATATATATCTCATAAAATATCTTTTATTAATTTATTATTTAAATTACCTGTTTTAAGAATAAACTTCATATTTAATTTAATATTTATAACTAAAAGCTTTTCTATTTCTCTAGTTATTTGTTTCAAATAATTTTCTTCACTTTCAGATGATTTATAATCTAATGTATCTATGGTAAAAATTAAATAATGAATTGTATGATTGAATTTTTTAGATTCTTTTATTAATCTAATTATATTTTTAACTAATAAAGGATCATACATTATTCCATGAACTTTTTTTTCCATTGCTCTAAATCCAAAATATGCATCATTATTAATATCATAAATAACATCTTCATTTTCAATGATGTTCATTCAATCATTATTGGTTTTAATTATTTTTTTTATTTTCATTTTTTATTTTTTTAGGTTTTATTAATGGAACATCTCCTTTAATAACTTCAATTAAATTTTTTCTATGTCTAAATATAACTAGTGAAACTAATAAAATAGCTACAAAAATTGACATTCATGTCATTGTTCAATCAAATATTAATTCTGATGGGAAATAAAATTGAATAAAAATAACTAAAAATCCACCTACTGATGTAGATATTATAGAAGCTATTCCTGTTCTTCTTATATATATTAATATAACAATAAATGTTATTATTGAAATAATTGCAAATAATCAATTAAATACAACAATAATTCCAAATGATGTAGCAACACCTTTCCCACCTTTAAATTTAAAAAATATTGGTCATGAATGACCAATAACAATTGATAACATTGCTAATGGAATAGATGCAGCAAAAAAGATTGAATTTTTATCTGTATGTGCTTTATTAACTATTAATGTAAAAATTAATCCAGCTATAATAGCTTTAATCATATCAAAAGCAAAAACAAATATAAATCCTTTTTTTCCATAAATTCTACCAGCGTTTGTTGCTCCAAAATTTTTTGAACCAACATCCCCAACATTTTTTGAACCTATTTTTGATAAAATTTGGGCTGCATTAATTGATCCAATAATATATCCCATAACACAAAGTATTAAAGTTCCAACATAAAAACTAGGATCAGATAACATACTCGTATCTCAGAATTTTGAATTACCAATTTCATATCACATAAATTAATCTTTAAAATTATATAATATATATTGAAATGGATAAATTAATTTTAACAATAGATTTAGATGCTTTTTTTACATCTTGTGAAGAACTAAGATATCCAAGATTAAAAAATATTCCAATAGTTGTTGGACATATGTTAAATGGCAAAGGAATTGTTAGCACTGCTAATTATAATGCAAGAAAATTTGGTATTAAAAGTGGTATACCAATATTTAAAGCTATAAATTATTATTCTAATTTAAAAATTATTGAACCTGATTATGAATATTATCAAGAAAAATCATTAGAAGTATTTAATGTAATTAATTCATTCACAAATAAAATTCAAATTTCATCAATTGATGAATGCTATGTTGATGCAACATCATTATTGAATAAATATAAACCAATTCAAATTGCAATTATTATTAAAAATAAAATAAAAGAAATAACTGGTTTATCCGCATCTATTGGTATAAGTACAAATATATTTTTATCAAAAATGGCTTCTAAATATGAAAAACCAAATGGAATAACTACAATGTATATTCATGAATTAAAAAATAAATTATGAAAAAAACCTTTAATTGAAATGCATATGTTAGGATATTCTACAGAAGAAAAATTAAAAAAATTGGGAATTAAAAAAATTGGACATTTAGCTACATTAAAGAATAATCCTGAATTATATATGATAACTAAAAATATATTAGGAATTAATTTAGATAAATTAATATATTTAGCTAATGGAATTGATAAAACTAAAATTATTGTTAATCCAAATGTTATTAAATCAATTAATAAAGAAAAAACATTAGAAATATCAACATCAAATATTAAAGAAATTGAAAAAACAGCTCTTGAACTTTTAAGAATAATAATTAATAAATTAAATAATAGAAAAATGATTGGAAAAACATTAAGTTTATCATTAAAAAATCATAAAACATTTAATAAATATTCAATAAGAAAAACATTAAATTATAGAAGTAATTTAATAAAAGATTTTAGTCCTGTTTTATTAAGATTAATTGATGAATTATATGATGGAATGTCTATTATTAAACAAATTGCAGTTTCAATTTCTAATTTAAAAGAAGAATCAATTACATATAAACAAAAAACAATTGATTTAAATAATTTTAATTTTAAAGTAAATCCTATAATTGAAATTATAAATTCTAATATCGATATAAATACACAAAAAGAATTAAAAATATCTACTGGTAGAGAATATAAAGAAAATAGAAAATTCAATAAAGAAAAAACTGAATTTGATAGAGATGATATTAAATTTAAAAGATGATCAAATTAATATAAATTAAAAATCAAATTTTACTACATATCATTTTTTTTGATTGAAAATAAACCCTTTGTTCTTTGTTCAAATTCTTTCTTTTTAATTTTAGAATCAATAAGATTAATTAATTCTTCTTTTGTTAAATTATCATCAAATTCAATTTGATAATCCATTAATATTCCTTTTAATTGATTTTCAGACATTTTTTCTAAAAATTCTCTTTCCAATCTTCTAAACATAAATTATTCCTCCTCATTATATTCAAGAACAAATGGTGTATCTTTAACAACAATTAAATCCTCATTTTTAAGACCTTTAAATTTAAGTTGTTCAATAATACCTTTTGTTTTAAATTTACTAATTATTCTTCAAGTATTTTCTTCTGATGTTAATGGAATTCTTTTAGCTCAAAATTTAGTAAAAGTATTAGAAATTGTTCATATTCCATCTTGTTCTTCAATTTGAAGTTCATCATCAAAATCATTTTTAAATTTTATATGAATAAAATCATCATTAAGTAATTTATTAATTTCGTTTTTTTCTTTTTTATCAATTTCATCTAATTGAAATATTATTTCATCTAACAATTCTTCTAAACCATCTTTTGTTAATGAAGAAATAAAATATATTTTTTTATTTTTGAATTCTTGATTTATTATTTTTTTTCTTTTTTCATCAATTAAATCAATTTTTGAAAAAACTATTATTTCTAATAGATTATTTAAATTTGAAGAAAAATTTTTTAATTCTTTTCTTAAACTTTCATATTTTTCTTTAAAATTATTATTTGTTGAATCAATTAAATGAAGAATTATTTTAGTTCTAGATAAATGTTTTAAAAATTGAATTCCCATTCCTCTATTTTCAGAAGCACCATCAATTAATCCTGGTAAATCAGTAATAACAAATTTTTTATTTTTATTTTTTACAACACCTAATTGTGGAACTAATGTTGTAAATTCATAATTAGCTATTTTAGGTTTTGCATTTGATATTGATGATAATAAAGTTGATTTTCCTGCATTTGGATAACCCAATAAACCTACATCTGCAAGAAATTTAAGGTTTAATGTCAATTCTCTTCATTCTGGTTCCTCTCCATGTTCAAATAATGTTGGAGTAGTATTCTTTGAAGATTTAAATGATTTGTTTCCTCTTCCACCTCTTCCACCTTGTGAACCTAATCAAATTTGACCATCATAACTTAAATCAGCAATTTTTATTCCATTTTCCAATATTTCAGTACCTACAGGAATATTAATAAATATATCTTTACCATTAGCACCTGTCATATTTTTTAATCCACCATTTATACCATTGTTACCCTTGAATATTGAACGACCTCTATATTCTAATAATGTATTTTCATTATTAGTTGCATAAAAAAATATAGAACCACCATTACCACCATTACCACCTGATGGTCCACCTTCTTCTACATATTTTTCTCTATGAAATCCCATTCTTCCATCTCCGCCTCTACCTGCTTTGATTTTAATTGTTGCTTGATCTATAAATGTAATTTGCTTCATTAATATTTATATTATATTATTAAAAGCATATTATTTATAATAATATGTTTTTAACTTTTTTATTAAAAAATTATAAATTTTCTTTAAAAAAAGAGAATATTTTATCAAATTACATGATATCTAATTTATAATATAAACCCAATATGATTAATTTTAGTAATAATAATAATTTTTTTATTAAATATTAATGTTAATTTAATTCTTGTGTCAATAGATACAATCAAAAATCAGTAAATCAAATTTACAAATTCCTATTAATACATTTTATTTAGACCAATGAATTTTATGTAAATAAAAAAAAAAAAAACTAAAATAAAAATCTTCTATATTAATATTTTTTGGCGAAATAAAAATTAACATTTTCTTTAATATTTCTTGTAAAAGATTTATCAAATGTAATTGTTGTAAAATAACATTCAACTAATTTTTGTACATACAAAATAGAAACTTTTAATAGTTCTAAAAGCATTCTTAAATTGCTGTATATGTAATTTTTTGTAATATTTTTTGGTTTATATATATGCAACTAATATAAACCCATATCTATTAATAAAAATAATTTTTTTATAATCTTTTTTATTAATTAAAAATATTATAATATGAAATAAATTTATTTATTAATCAATAAATTTATTTCATATTTTCATCTTTCAAAATTATCTGAATCATAAGGTGTTTCAAGAGCTTTTGGTAAATGTTTTAATTTTGGATGATTAACTACTTCTTTTAATGCTTTTTCTCCTATATATCCTTTTCCAATTGATTCATGTCTATCTTTATTTGATCCTCTTTCATTTTTAGAATCATTAATATGTAAAGCTTTAAGATAATTTAATCCAATTATTTTATCAAATTCATTTAAAACACCTTCTAAATTATTTTTAATATCATAACCAGCATCTCAAACATGACATGTGTCTAAACATATTCCAATTCTATTTTTATCATCAATTAATTTTATTATTTTTGAAAGTTGTTCAAAAGATTTTCCAATATAATTTCCTTTTCCTGTTGTTGTTTCCAAAAGAATAATAGTATTATGATTTTTTGTTTTTAAATGTAATTTATTTATTGAATAAGAAATTTTATTAATACCTTTAATTTCATCATGATATGATCCAGGATGAAAATTATAATATTTAATTCCTGATTGATTTAATCTAATTAAATCTTCATAATATGATTCAAATGTTTTTTCATAAATATCACTATCAATATCACAATTTGCAAGATTTCCAACTAATGGTGAATGAACAATTATATTTTCTAAATTAAAATTATTTTTAATAGCAATTTCTTTTGCAATTTTTACATTTTCTAAATCAATTTCATTTTTTATATATCCTCTTGAAGGAGAAATATAAAATGCTCCTGAATTTGCTCCTATTTCTAATAAATCTTTTACACTACCTAATAATTGTGTTGATTTTTTATATGAAACATGAGCTCCTAAAAGTGTTTTCATAAATAAATTATAATTTCATTTTTTCAAATTTAATGAAATTATTTTTTAAAAAAATATCATTATATTTTGAAAATTCATTATCAATATAAATATCATAAATATTTCCTTTAATATTATTTCTATTTGTTCTTCCAACTCTATGTTTATAATATGTTAAATCAGTTGGCAATGAATAATTAATAATATGTGTTACTCCCGGAAAATCCATTCCTCTAGACATTAAATCAGTTGTTACTAAATATTCTAATTCTGAATTATTTATTGATTTTAAAATTCTTGCTCTTTCTCTTTGTTGTAAATCTGAACTAAAATATTTAATATTTTTAATTTCATTATTTTTTAATTTTAAATATATTTCTTTAACTTCTTCATTTGTTTTAGCAAAAATTAAACAAAAATAAGGATTAAAAAAATTAGATTTAATTAAACTAATCAATGTAGAAATTTTATCATCATCATGTGCTTTAATTAAAAATGATTTTATTTCTTGATCATATTTTGATTTAATAATAATATTTTTAATTTCTTTATCTTTATTAAAATATTTTTTAATAAAATTTTGCATTTCTATAGGGAATGATGCTGAAAAAAAAGCAAAAGTAACATTTTTTGATATGGATTGAAATATTTCTTCAATATCATTAAATGATCCAAAATTAAAAACCATATCAATTTCATCAACAATTAAATATTTAACATTTAAAAAAGGATTTTTAATTTCTTTTCTAACTTTATTAATTCTTTCTGCTGTTCCAACAACTATTTGTGAACCATTAATTAACTTTCTTTTTTGATCCTCGAAATCTTCTCCTCCAATTAATAAGGAACTTGTAAAATTTTTGCTAAATTTTTTTATTTCTTTTATAACATTTGAAATTTGGATTGACAGTTCTCTAGTTGGAGTAATAATAATAGATTGTGTATATTTTTGTTCAAAATTTAAATTTGTAATTATTGGTAATAAAAATGAAAATGTTTTACCACTACCAGTAGGAGATTCAATAAATAAACTTTTTTCTTTTAATAATAAAGGAATAACTTTATCTTGAACTTCTAAAAAATTATTTATCTTTTTATAAAATAAATAATTCTTAATTTCTTCAGATATTTTAAATAATTTTATATCCATTTTTTTCCTTAGATTTGATTAAATCGATATCGATATCATCCAAAGTAATTTGAATCATTTCTTTAAATATTTTTTCTGAAAAATGACTAATTTCCAAAATTTTAATATTTAATTCATTTGCATTTACTCATTCATGATGTTTAATTTCTCCAATTATATATAATGAATCACTATTTAAATAATTAATTTGATTTCCAGATGCTCCCGAAGCAAAAATTATTTTTTCAAAATTTTCATTAGATAATGCATTTGTTCTAAATTCAACATCATTTAAAGATAATTCATTTTTTATTGTGTCAATAATTTCTATAATATTAATTCTTTGTTCAAGTTCTAATGTTACTGATTTATTTTCATTATTTTGATATACTTTTTTTTCATCAAATATCATTGCTTGATTAAAGGCAATTGAATTTGGATTAAAATCTGCATTTGTATGAATTACATATAACCCAATATTTGACTTTAATAATAATTCATATTTTGATTTTAATATTTGATTTGAAATTAGTAATTCTTCTTTATTTCCAAAAAACATAGGATGATGAGAAATTATTAATTCAACTTTATTATCAATTGCTTGCGAAATAACATCAATAGTAACATCTAAAGTAACCATTATTTTATTAATTATTTCTGGAATTTCAACTTGTTCACCAATATAATCTTCTAAAATTGCTACTTCAATTGGATATTCATCATTTAATTTTTCGATAAGATCTTGTTTTTTAATCATATTCTTTCCTCCTTTTTATATAAATTATTTTTTGATAAAAATGCATTTTTTTCATATAAATTATATAAATATTTATAATATTTAAAAACTATTTCATCATTAGTTTTCATTAATATAGGACCAAATTTAAATTCCATTTTACTATAAAATTTATTTTTACTTTTTTTAGCAACAATTATTACATTAAATTTTTTTCTTTCAAAAACAACAATTTCATTAATTATTTCAAATTTTTTTTCAAATAAAGCTAATCTAACTTCTTCTAACGAATTTGTAGGATTAAGAATATATTTATTTTTATAATTAGAATTGATAATAATATTTTTAATATTTTTTCCACCCATTCCAGAAATGATTATTGTTGTATATTTATTTATATCTATTTTTTCCAATCCATTAGATATAAATAAATTAACTTTATGTAAAAATTTTTCATTTTCAAGATTTTTTTTAGCAATATTTAATGGTAATTCATTAATATCAGATGCATCAATTAATCCTTCATGATTTTTTTTCAATAAAAATATTGGTACTAAACAATGATCTGTGCCAACATCAAGAATATTTTCATTTTTATCAATTAAATCAACAATTGCTCTTAATCTTTTATAAGACATAAATTATTTATTATCTTTCTAAAATAAAATGTTCAAGATCCTTTTTTGCCTTTTCTTTTAATTTTTTCATTGCTTTAGATTCTATTTGTCTAACTCTTTCTCTTGAAACGCCTTCCATTTTACCAATTTCTTCTAAACTAATTCTTGAACCAATTTCTGAACTATCTTTACTAAGGCCATTTCTTAATCTAATAATATTTACTTCTCTTTCATTCAAATATTTAGGAAGAACTTCATTTATTTTTGTAATAATTTCTTTATTTCTTGCATAATCATCTGGTGTAAGTGTTCTTTTATCTTCAATTAAATCATACAAAAATGATTCACCTTCAGATCTAATTGATTTATCTAATGAAGCAGGATCAATATTTATTAATCTAATTTGATTAATTTTTTTATCTGTAAATCCATCACCCATTGCTTTTGCAAGTTCATCATCTGTAGGAGTACGACCATATTCTTGCATTAAATCTCTAGTAATTTTTGATAATTTATTAATTGTTTCTACCATATGAACTGGAATACGAACTGTTCTTGCTTGATCAGCAATTGCTCTTGTTATTGCCTGTCTAATTCATCATGTAGCATATGTTGAAATTTTAAAACCTTTTTTATAATCATATTTATTTATTGCTCTAATAAGTCCATTATTACCTTCAGCAATTAAATCTGGGAAAGGCAATCCTCTTGTTTTATATTTTTTTGCAATATTAACAACAAGTCTAAGATTTCTTTTAATCATTTCATCTCTTGCTTCTTCACCATCTATTTTTTCATCTTGAGTTGCATTCGGTTTTTTACTTTTTTCAAATATTTTTGCAAGTTCAATTTCTTTTTCATGTGTAAGAAGATTACCATTTCTAAAAACATGAGCCATATATCATTTAATATGATCTTTAGTATCTGCAATATACTTATCTAAATTATCATCAGAATAATTTTTATCAATATTTAATGAATTTTTTTTTTCTTCTAATTCAAATAATTCATCATCTTCTATTATTATTGGAGAAATTGAAACATCATCATTTTCATCAAATATTAAATTTTCTTGTTTATCAATAATTTTTTTTTCACTTAATAATTCTATAAATTCATCAACTTCATTTTCATCAATTACTATCAATTCATCATTATTACCTATTGATTCAATTATTTTATTAACATCATCAATTGTTAAAAATTTAACATTTCTTTTTTTTCTATCTTTTTCAAGCAATAAAATAATGCTTTTATATTTTTCATTTAATTTAGAATCTATTTTTTTTTCAATTTTAATATTTGAATATCCTAAATAATTTGTAATAAAAAAAATATTATCAATATAATTAATATCATTAATTTTAGAATTTTCATTAAATATTTTTAATACTTCATTTTTTGTTAATTTATTATTTTTTTTTTCAAATTCTTTTTTTATTTCAATAAAAAATGTTTTTTCTTGTTTTTTCAATTCTTTTTGTATTTCTGTTAATTCTATTTGTTTAGACATTTGATATATTATACCATTTATACTATTTTATTTTTTTTAATAGTTCATTAATTTTTATAACTCTTTCAATATCAGTTTCTTTTTTAACTTCTTCTAATAATTGTTTTTTTCTATATTCTTTTATTTTCATTATTAAATTTTGTAAAATTTGATTAAAATCTTTTTTATTTTTAATTTTTTCATATACACTATTTTCAATTTCTTCAAATGTAATTAGATCTAATTTTGTCTTTTCTTTATATGAAATTTTTAATTTTTGAAATCAATTATTTGTTTCATTATTTATTCCACTTATAAATGAAAAATCAATTTCATTTATTAAATCAATATTTTTAGATAAATATTCAATAATTTTTTTTTCAAGTTCAAAAATTATTTTTTGTTCATTATTGAAAACATTTTTTTGATTTATTTTTTGATTAAAATTTTTTTCTTTTTCTTGATTAATTTTAATATATTCATCTTGAATAATCTCTTTTGAAACATTATATTTTTCATTAATTTCTGAAAATATTCTATCATTTAATAAATTATCATTATATTTTATTAAAATTTTTAATAAACTTCTTATTGGTTTAAATGAAATATCACTTTTATTTTTATCCATTATTTCAAATATTATATTTTTATAATAAAAAATAAATTCTTGTTTATTATTTAATATTTCATTTAATTTATTTTTATTATTTTTAATTAATTCATCAAAATCTTTCGCAAATGATAAATCAAATTTAATAACACTAGGTTTAATATTGAAATTTAATAATTTTTTTGCAGAAGCTATTGTTGCATTTATACCAGCAACATCGGAATCAAATGATAAAACAATATTTTTAGTTAATTTTTCAATTTGTTTTATATGTTCATCAGTAAATGCTGTTCCCATTGTTGCAATTACATTTTTTATTCCTTCACCATATAAAGAAATAACATCCATAAAACCTTCAAGAACAATAATATCTTTTTTAATTAATAAATTTTTTTTAGCATTAGAAATATTATATAAAATAGAATTTTTTTTGAATAAAATAGTTTCTGGAGAATTTAAATATTTTGAATATTTTGAATTATTACTAATTATTCTTCCTGAAAATCCAATAATGTTTTCATTAATATCTTGAATTGAAAATATTATTCTATCTTGAAAATAATCATATAATTTACTTTCTTTTTCAATTGCCAAACCATAATCAAGTATTTCTTTAGAAGAGAAACTTTTTTTTAATAAAAATTTTACAAGACCATCACCAAGTGGTGAATAACCAATTTTAAATATTTTTATTTTTTCATCATCAATATTTCTTTTTTTTAAATAATCAATTGAAATTTTATTTTGAATAAGATTATATGAAAAATAATTAAATGCTTCTTTATTTATTTCTCATGCTCTTAATATTTTTTTATCAAAAACAATTTTTTTTTCATTTATATATTCTCTTCAATTTATATTTATTTTTTCAGAAATTAATTTTAATGAATCAATAAAAGAAATTCCTTCGAAATTTTTAACAAATGTAATTGCTGATCCTCCAGCACCACATGAAAAACATTTAAATATTTTTTTTGCTGGTGAAACAGACATTGAAGGAGAATTATCTGAATGAAAAGGGCACAACCCAACAAAGTTATTTCCTTTTTTCTCTAAAGAAACATAGTCATTTATTATCTTTACTATGTCTACTTTTTCATCTATTAATTTTATTAATTGATCAATATTATTTTGCATTTTCTAAAATAAAATTTTTAATTTGATTAATATCAATTCTTTCTTGTAACATATTATCTCTATTTCTAATAGTAATTTTTTTGTCTTTTAGAGAATCAAAATCAAAAGTAATTACAAATGGAGTTCCGATTGAATCTTGTTTTCTATATCTTTTACCAATTGTCCCAGAAGATGAATAATTAATAGGTCCTATTCCTATTTTAATTAAATCATTATAAAGTTTTTTAGCATTATCATCTAATTTATTTGTTAAAGGCATAACTGATAATTTATATGGTGATAATTCAAAAGGAAGTTTAAGCAATTCTCTTTCTCCATCTATTAATTTTTCTATAACTAAATGTTCAGAAATAATTGCAAAAAATAATCTTTCTACTCCCATTGAAGATTCTATAATGTGTGGAATAAATTTTTCATTATTTTTTTGATCAAAATAAAACATTTCTTTTCCTGAAAATTTAGAATGATTTGATAAATCAAAATTCCCTCTATCAGCTAATCCTAAAATTTCACCTCACCCAAACGAAAATTTATATTCATAATCAATAGTTCTTGATGAATAATGTGCTAATGATTCAATTGGAATTTCAATTTTTTTAAAATTATCTTTTGAAAATTTTAAATCATTTAATAAAAATGAATCAATTTTTTGTAAATAAAATTCAAATCAATTTAATGATTCAGAACCTTTAATAAAAAATTCTAATTCTAATTGTTCAAATTCTTTAGTTCTAAAAATAAAATTACCAGGAGTAACTTCATTTCTAAAAGCTTTACCAATTTGACCAATTCCAAAAGGAATTTTAACATTCATAGTATTAATTACATTTAGAAAGTTAATAAAAACTCCTTGAGCTGTTTCTGGTCTTAAATATAAATTTTCATTTTCATTTATTTTAGAATTTGATGTTTTAAACATTAATTCAAAATTTCTAACATCAGTTCAATTATTTTTATTACAATTAGGACATAAAATTTGATTATGTATAATTTTTGTTTGTTCTTTAATACTTAATTTATCAGAGTTAAAATTTGTATATTCTTCAATCAAATGATCAGATCTAAATCTTTCTTTACATTCTTTGCAATCAATCATTGGATCATTAAATTTTCCAACATGACCTGAAGCCTCTCATACTTTTGAATTTAAAATTATTCCTGAATCAAGATTAAAAACATTAGGTTGTTCATTTATAAATTTTTTTATTCAAATATTTTTAATATTCATTTTTAACATTGATCCTAAAGGACCAAAATCTCATGAATTTGCAAGTCCGCCATAAATTTCTGAACCTGAATAAACAAAACCTTTATCTTTTAAATATGAAATTATTTCTTTTGTATTTTTATTTCCCATAATATTATTTTACCTTTATAAATTATCAATTCAAAAAAGATTTATTCCAAAATTTTCTTCAATAAAATTTTTATATATTTTTTTTAATATTTGTACTTCATTTAAAGTAAATTCCAAATTTTTGCAATCATTTGGATTTTTTAAATTATTAATTTCAATTATTTTTCTCAATAATTGAGGTGAATAAATATTATTTTTATTTTCTATATGAATTTTACAAAGTAATCCACCATCAAATAATGAAAAACCATATATATTTTGATTTGTTCCACATTTAACACAAGAATTTACATTTACATAATAATTTTCTTGTCTAAGAAAAATTATTAAAATTTGAAGTATATTTTGAAATTCAAATAAATTTTTTTCCAAAAGATTGATTATATTTTCAATTGAATTAAACATAGTGAAAGTATTATTATTTGAATAATTTACAATATTTGAAATTAAATCTTTAATTAACAAACCTTTATTATTGTCTATTAAATATTCTTTAATTAAAGTAGATCTTTTAATTCTTCCACTATTTGAATTACCAGAAGTAAAATATTCAATTTCACATTTATTCAATAACATTAATGACATTCTATTTTTTGAAGAAATATTATTTAATCCTTTTGATTTTAAAAATAATTTATTTCCACTTTCAGTTAATATAATAACAATATGTTCATCATTATAATTATTAATTGAAATTACATATCCAATCACTTTTTTTTCTAACATAATACTCATAATTAAATTATTATTAAATATAAATAAATTCTAAAATTAAATTGTTTTTATTATTGAATCTTTATTTTTTCAATCTTTTTTAATTTTAACAAAAGTTTCAATAAATACCTTTTTTCCAAAATAATTTTCAAGTTCTTCTTTGGCTTTTTGACCTATTATTTTTATTTTTTGTCCATCCTTACCAATAACAATTCTTTTCAAAGATTCCCGATCAACAATAATATCAGCTCTAATAAAAACAACATTTTTTTTATTTTTCAATTCATCAATTTTAATAAATAAATGATGAGGTATTTCTTCATTCAAATTAAATAAAGCCTTTTCTCTTATTATTTCAGAAATATAAAATGAATCATCTAATTCATGTGATTTATTTTTATCATAATAAGCAACATCTTCTTTTAAATCAAATTTAATTTCTGAAATTAATGTATTTATATTAATATTTCTGAAAGAAGATATTGGAATTATTTTGTCAAACATTTCTTTATTATTTAAATTATTTAACGCTTCAAAAACAACTCCTTTATTATCAGCTTTATCTATTTTAGTTAAAATTAAATATTTTTTTGATTTAGAATTTTTTGTAAATTCTATTTTATCAAGATATTCATCATCAATTTTTTTTCAAAATGGTAATAAATATAAAATAATATCTATTCCATTTAAACTATCAATAATTCTTCGTTTCATATCTTCATCAAGTTTTGTTTTTGTTCTAATAAAACCTGGTGTATCAACAAAAATTATTTGTGAATCTTCATCATTATATATTCCTCTAATTTGATTTCTTGTTGTATTTGCTTTATGTGTTGCAATAGAAATTTTTTCTCCGATTAAATAATTAATTAAAGTTGATTTACCAACATTAGGTTTTCCAATAATTGAAACAAATCCTGATTTAAACATTAAATTTCTTCTCCTGTAAAAGATAAAGGCAATAATTCTTTAATTGTTGATTTCATAACTTCACCTTTAAGGTTATACATAAATATTTTACAATTATTTTTAGATTGTTCAGAAATAACTTGCCTACAAACACCACATGGTGTAATAAAATAATCAAAATCTGCTTTATGATTATTTTTAGATAAAATATGAACTTCTCTCAAATCATTAAATTTTAATCCATTTAAAATTCCATTAATTATTGCTGCTCTTTCAGCACAAATTGAAGGTGATAATGTTGAATATTCAACATTAAACCCTTCATATTCATTTCCATTTTTATCAATAATAATTGCTACGACAGAAAAATTAGTTATATTTGCTTGTGTTTTATTTAGTATTTTTTTTAATTTTTCAAACATATTTTAAATTCTCCTTTAATTTGATAAACCATCAATAAACATAATAATATGAGGAATAAAAATAATTAATCCAATAACAATTGCAACAATTGTCACAACCATTGTTGCCATAGCAGAAACATCTTTAATTTTTTTTGCTTTAACATTATATTCAAAAGATACAATATCTACTAAATATTCAATAGTAGTATTAAAAATTTCAAATCCAATAACTAATCCAATAGCAAAAATTACTGAAACTCATTCTCAAGCACTTAAATTAAATGCAAAACCCATTATTATAACAACAAATGTTGTAAAAAGATGAACTCAAAGTGATCTTTCCTCTTTAACTATAACTAAAAAACCTCTAAAGGCATCACCAAATTTTTTGAATGCTCTTTTAAATCACTTTATCATCTCTAATACCTAATTCATTAAAAATTTTTCTTTGCTTAAATGTCATTTCATCTTCTTGTTCTTTTGTTATATGATCAAAACCAACCAAATGTAAAATTCCATGCATTGATAAAAATTTAATTTCAGTTTCTGGTTCTGAACCAATTTCTTCTGCTTGTTTAACAATTATATCTTCATTTATAAAAACATCACCTATATATCATTCATTATCATCAAAATCATTAAATGGAAATGAAAGTACATCAGTTAATTTATTAATTTTTCTATATTTATTATTTAATTCTCTAATTTGCTCTGAATTTACAAAATGAATTGACATTGTATATCCTTTATCAAATTTCATTTCTTTTGAAATTTTATTTAAAATTTTTAAAATATCATCAAATGTTTTTTCATATTTAAATCCAATTTTTAATAATTTATAATTTTTATAAAAAATAATTTTACAATTATTTAATATTTTTTCCATATTTATTAACATCTACTCCATTTTTCACACATATTTTTATCTCCTTTTTCTTTATTACTTTTTCAATTTAATGGTTGTAAATTATTTATATTATTATTTCCACCAGAGCAAATGGGTTTTACATGATCAATATTTCAACCGAATTTAGTTTGTTTTCCATATTCATCTCTATTCATTTTTCTACCAAAAGGATCATTGCAGTGTTTATAGCCTCTGCATTCTTTTATTGAAGATCAAACTTCTCTGATATCTTGAATTGTAAAATTATTATGTCCTTTTTCCATTATTTAACATTTGTGTAAACATCTTGTACATCATCATTATCTTCAAATGAATCAATTAATTTTTGAAGTTTTTCATTTGTTTCTTCATCTAATTCAATTTTTTGTGAAGCTACTTTTGAAATTTCTGAAGATAAAAATTCATTTATACCATTTTTTTCTAAAATTAATTTAGTGTTTAATAATTCTGATTTATCAGTTTCAATAACAATAACATCATTATCTTCATATATATCTAAAATTTCAGCTTGTAATGCAATTTCAATTAAATTATCAATACTATATTTATAACTATCCAATACTAAAACACCTTTTGTTTCAAACATATAACTAACAGAACCATTTGTTCCTAAATTTCCATTACCTTTTGTAAATATGGATCTAATTGCTGGAGCAGTTCTATTAATATTATCAGTTAAACATGTAACTAAAATAGCTACTCCTCCAGGTCCATATCCTTCATAAGTAATTTCTTGTCAATTTGAACCATCTTTATCATTTTTTTCTAATAATCTTTTAATATTATCACCAGGCATATTATTTGATTTTGCTTTTTCAATAGCTAATCTCAATTTAGAATTTGTATCAATATTATTTCCACCTTCTTTAATCGCTATTAAAATTTCCATTGATAATTTTTGAAATATTTTTGATCTTTTTGCATCTTGAGCACCTTTTTTATGTTTAATATTCGCTCATTTTGAATGTCCTGCCATATTTACCTTTTAATTCACCTTATATTAATTATAATTTAATTATGTTTTATAAATTGATAAAAGATGTTAAAAATAGAGATTATTCATTAATTCATAATAATAAAAAAATTGATATTTCAATTAAAAGATTAACAAATTCAAAAGATTATATTAATAATTTAGTTAAAGTTGAATCTATAATTTATGGAAAAGGTTATTTTAAATTTAATGAAAAAGCATTTTCGACATTTGGTTTAAAATTTAAAATTGATATTATTTGAGTTAATTGAGATGGGAAAGTAATTTATTTGGAAAAAAATTTTTTAACAAATAAAATTAGTAAAGTAATAGAAAACACTAAATTTATTTATATTCTAAATGAAGGAACAATAGATAAAAATAAAATATTAAATAATGATTTATTAAATCATGAATTTATTAGAAGAAAAAAATAAGTTTTAATTTATTTTTTATAATTTATAACACCTAATCTTTTGTGTTCTGATTTATTTTTTAAATTAAGTATTTTTTTTTCAATTTCAAAATTTATTTTTTCTCCTTTAATAAATTTTTCTAAATCATTATATGAAAAACCAATTTCTTGTTCATCATTTTGTCCCTCTCAAAGATCAGCTGAAGGCAATGCGCTAATAACATTTTTATTAACACCTAATTCTTTTGCTAATTCATAAACTTCTGATTTGGTTAAATCTGCTATTGGTGCAATATCACCTGCTCCATCTCCTCATTTTGTATAATATCCAATTGTTATTTCAGATAAATTAGATGTTGATAAAACTAAATAATTTTTATTTTGAGCATGAGCATAAATAGTTAACATTCTAATTCTAGCTTTTAAATTTCCCTTAATCAAATTTCTTTTTGATTCATTTAAAATATTTATTTTTGTTTTATTTTTTAATTGATTTTCATATTCATTTATAGATTCTGGTTTTTTATATATATTAAAGATATTTTCAAATAATAAATTTACATCATCTGTTAAATTAAGATTAATCATATCAATTTTTGTATCTTCAAATACTCTTAAAGCATTTCTTTTTGCATCTGCAGATGATTCAATACCTAATCAAATTCCTAATGAATTATTAGGAAAAGATTCTTTTGCTAAATGTGCAACTACTGCTGAATCAATTCCTCCTGAAATTGCAACTATAACCCCATCAGCATTTGCTTCTTTAACTTTTTCTCTTATTCATAAAATTCTTTCATTTTTCATATCTAATTAATTATAAAAAAAATAGTATTTTTAATACTATTTTATTTAATTCATTTGTTTATTTATTTAATATTAATTTTATATTAAAAAATTTATATAGGAAAAACACTAACTATTTTTCTTCCTCTTTTTTCTTCATATTTAATAATTCCATCAATTAATGCAAATAATGTGTCATCTGAACCAATACCAACATTTAAACCAGGATGAATTTTAGTTCCTCTTTGTCTAAAAATAATCATTCCCACTTTAGCAATTTGACCATCAGATAATTTCTGACCTAATCTTCTACCTGCTGAATCTCTACCATTTTTAGTAGATCCAACTCCTTTTTTATGAGCAAATAATTGTAAATCTAATTTAAAATTCATTTTAAACCTCCTTTTTTATAATTGAAATATATTTTTCATTTTTTTCTCTAATTGTTTCTAATGATGTTTTAAGTATTTCTAATGTTTGCTGATTTTTTTTTGAAAAAATTTTAACATTTATACTTATAAAACCTTTTTTTATTTTAACATCAAATTCATTTAAATCAAGATAATTTAATATACCTATTGAAACAGCACTTACTGCTGCACAAATTAAATCATATTCATCTTGTTTTTTCATGCTATTTGCATGACCATTTATTTCAAAATAATTAATTTTTTTATTTTTTTCAATAATTTTGACATTAATCATATTTATTTAACAATAATTTCATTTATCAACAATCTTGTATAAGGTTGTCTATGTCCTTGCTTTCTTGCTCAATTTGATTTAGCTTTTGTTCTAAAAATTATTAATTTAGGTTCTTTACCTTGTTTTTGAATAATGGCTTTCACTTCCATATTTAATAATGGTTTTCCAAATGTTAATTTTTTTCCATCTGAATACGCAATAACTTCATCAAATATAACTTCAGTATTAGGTTCTTTATTAATTTTTTCTACTCAAATTGGCTCACCTTTTGTAACTTTAATTTGTTTTCCGCCAAATTTAATAATAGCATATGCCATTTTTATATAACCTCCAAAGACTCGCCTCAATAGGTGACTATGCTTTAAAAACCTATTAAAGTGCGGTTGTTGTGATTTTTAATCACTAATTTAATTTTACATTATATTTTACATTATTTAAAATTAAATAATATTTAAAAATTTTAATAATTCTTCAGTATCTGTTGAATATGATTCATATTTTATTTTTAAAAATGATTTTAAATGATTAATTAATTTCTTTTTTTGAAAATAAAATATTTTGTTTGTAAGTATTCTAGTATTAATTTCTTCTTCTCAATATTTACCAAGAAATTTATTATGCATTTTAATAATTATTTTTTTTTTATTTAAAATACTTGTATCATAATAAAATATTGATCCAAATTTTTCATTTAATCCAACATCTTCTTTTCTAATTGAATCTATATTTGAATGTTCAATTCTATTAATAGTTTCAATTTCATTTAATTCTTTTATTTCAACATCCATTTTTACATTATTAATAAATATATGAAATGGATATTTACCTGTGATATTTTTATATGCTTTTTTTATTGAAGATAAATTTCTTTCAAGTATTTTTTGTGAAAAACTATTTTTTGTGAAAAAAAATATCTCTTCATTTACATCACCAAATATTTTCAATGTTGTGCTATTAAATACATTTTCCAATGTTCTTTTTGAAATATTAACTTCTTTTGAAGTTAATATTTCTTTTAATAAATTTATTGACATAATAAAATTATAATTTAATTAAAAATAAGATAATAAATATCTTATTAATCAATTTTTATAATTTCAATCATATATGGATTTGATGTATTCACAGTGACTTTATCACCTATTTTAGCTGAAATCATTGCAATTGCTAATGGTGCATTTGTTCCAACCTTAATAATTTCAGCTAGAGGATTAAATTCTGCTTCAGGAACAACCATTACTTTTAAATCTTTATTATTTTTTCTATAAGTAACTATTGATCCAATTCTAACTTCATTTGAATTTTTCTTTGTTGAAATAACTTTTGCTCTTGATAAAATATCTTCAATTTTTGAAATTTCTGCTTCAATTTCTGCTTGTTTATTTTTTGCTGCATCATAATCAGCATTTTCTGATAAATCACCTTGTGCTCTAGCTTCTGCTAATTCAATTTGAATTTGTGGTCTTTGAATTTCAAGTAAATATTTTAATTTATCTTTTAATTCTTGATGACCTTCTTTTGTTAATTCAATTTCATTTGATTTATCTAAATTTTTTACTACATTTCTTTCCATAATATCTCTCATTCAATATTATTATTTTACCATTAATGATTTAATAATAGTCATAATTGACTTATTTTCTTCATTTTCAAAATTATTTTTTAATACAATATCAGCAAATTCTTTTGTTGGATGAATATATTTTGTATGCATTGGTTTAATTATTTTTTCTCATTTATTAATAAATAAATTTAAATCAAATTTATCTTTATCATATCTATTTAATGAATCTCTTTTAATTCTTCTAATCATTCTTATTTCTGGATCAGTATTTACATATATTTTTTTAGTTGCTTTTTTTCTTAATTCTTCATAATATAAAGCAAATAAACCTTCAATTATTATAATATCTGAAGGTGAATAAATAACATATTCATCAATATATTCACATACATTAAAATCATATTTTTTTTTCTTAATTATATTTCCAGATAATAATAAATTAACATCTGTAATTAATTGATTTCAATCAATTACAGATGGTTCATCTCAATTTACTTTTGATGAATCATCAACATTAAGCATTTTTAATGTTTTATAATAATCATCCATTTCTATTAATGCTACTGTTTTTCCTTCATTAATAAATGCATCTCTTAGTTTTTTAGCAATAAATGTTTTTCCAGATGCAGTTCCGCCTGCAATTAATATAAATTCTTTAATCATTTTTATAATTTAAAAGATAATCATTTAACATTACATATGCTGAAAACATATCTTTTTTTTCCTTTATCTCATTTTTTGTATATTTATTTTTTAACAATTCTACAGCTCTTTTTGTTGTAAATCTTTCATCAAATAATTTTATATCAACTTGAAAAATATTTTTTTTCATTAATTCATAAAATTTTTCTACAAATAATGTTATTTCTGATTTTAAACCATCTGTTCTCAATGGATGACCCAATAATATTTTTGTTATTTTAAATTTATCAACAATTTGAATTATTCTCATTAATGCTTCATTTAAATCTGAATCTATTTTGAATATATAATTTTCATAAGGAATAGCAATAATATTATTTTCATCAGAAATACTTGTTCCCAATGATTTTATTCCAAGATCAATACTTAAAATTCTCATTTTTTAACCTCATTTAATAAAGAAATAATATTTTCATATTTTCCACCAAAAACATATAATTGTTTATTTCCACTTCCATTTAATGAATTTTTAATTGAAATTTCTTTTAATTTATTTCCTAATTCATTTGATAAAAGTTTTTTATTTATAATAAATGCAATAGAAGATTTATCTAAATTTTTTATAACACCAATTATTAAATTAATATCATTATTTGAATTAATAATTTCCAATGAATTTTTTGTTAAATCACCAATCATTAATTTTTCAAATTCAAGAATTGAAATTTTATTATTTTTATTTAAAATCAACTCTTTAATTTTTTTGGAAATCAAATTTCCTTTTTCATTTTGTATTTTTTTAAATTCAAGATCAAATTCATTAATTTCATTTTTTAAATTTAAATTATTTTTATCAATTAATTTTAATTTATTTATTAATTTATTTTCAATTTCTAAATTTAATTCAATTAATTTATTATTAATTAATTCTAATTTATTAATCATTGGTTTTATTTTTTCAGAAATTAATTCTATATTTTTTAAAATCAAAAAATTATTTATTTCATTTATGCCAGTTATAGCTTCAATTCTAAATATTCCTGAACCTTTTTTTTCAAATTTAGTAATCAAAATTTTTTCAATTTCAGAAGTATTTTTAACATGTGTTCCACCACACATATCAATAACTTTATCATTAATTTTTACAACTCTAACTTCATTTGAATATTTTGTACCTTCAAGATAAGAAGCATTCATTTTTTTGGCTTCATTAAGTGAAGTTAAAATTATTTCTACATTAGTTGCATTTTTAATTCAATCATTAGAAAGTTTTTGAATTTTTAATAAATCTTCATCATTTATTTTACTTTGAATAGCAAAATCGAATCTTAAATAAGAATCTTCAACTTTTGATCCATGTTGTGGAACTTTAACTTTCATTATTTCTTCAATTGCCGAAAATAATAAATGTGTTGCTGAATGATTTTTGGTTAATTTATTTCTTCTATCAAAATCAACAACTAATTTAATTTCATCACCAACATTAAAATTATGAAAAGGTATTTGATGAATAAATACTTTTGAAGAATTTTTTTTAACATAAACAACATTAAATTCATTTGCTTTACCAAAATCAGATTCTTGACCTCCTGATGTTGCATAAAATGGTGTTTTATCAAAAACAATAAATTCATTTTCTATAAAAATAACTTTTGAAATAGTTTCTAATAATTCATAACCTAAAAAAATTGTTGGATTAATTCCTATAAATTTATCATCTTGAATTTCCATTGCATTTCCAAATTTTGAATTTATTTTTGTTTTTAATTTAAATTTATTATTTATTTCTTCAATTTTATTTCAATTTAATAAATTTAATCTTGAATCTTTTTCAATCATTTCTTTAAGAATTTCTAATGGTAATCCATATGTTTCATGCAAATAAAAAACATTTTCTTCATTTAATTTTTTTTCATTAATTAAATTATTTAACATTTCTAATGATAAATTTAATGTTTTATTAAATTGTTCTTCTTCAATTTTAATTGTTGAAATAATAATATCTCTTTTATCGGCAATATTAACATAAACTTCACCCATTGTTTTTATTAATGGATCAACTAATTCATATAAAAAATTTTCTTTAATATTTAATTTATTTTTAAATAAAACTGATCTTCTAATTAATCTTCTTAAAACATATCCTCTACCATTTGCTTCTGGTAATGCACCATCAGCAATTGCAAATGATACAGATCTTATAAAATCTGCAATTCCCTTAAAATAAGAATTAATTTTAAATTGTTCTGGATTTTCATTTTTTAATTTTTGAGGAATATACTCTCATAAATAATTAAATTTTGTTTTGGAATCAATTTTTTTTATAATATTTTCAAATAAATCAGTTTCAAAATTTGTTGGTTTATTTTGCAATACTGATGCTATTCTTTCTAACCCAGCACCAGTATCAATATTTTTTTGAGGTAAATTAGTATAATTATTGTTTCCATCATTATTCATTTCTGAAAAAACAATATTTCAAATTTCAATAAATCTATCATTTTCAATATCATTTGATATTAATTCAATTGCATTTCTTGAATCATATTTTTCACCTTTATCAAAAAATATTTCAGATGAAGGTCCACAAGGACCTTTACCCATATCTCAAAAATTTGTTTTCTTCCCCATTTTATAAATTTTTGATGAATCAACCCCAACTTTAATTCATGTTTCAATAGCTAATTTATCATCTTCAAAAACAGTAATATATAATAAATTTTTATCAATATCAAAATATTTTTTTGATGTTAATAATTCTCATGCAAAATGAATTGCTTGTTCTTTAAAATAATCTCCAATTGAAAAATTACCTAACATTTCAAAAAATGTATGATGTCTTGTAGTTATTCCTACATTTTCAATATCATTAGTTCTAATTGATTTTTGACAATTAGTTATCCTTCTATTTGGAGGAGTTTCACTACCATCAAAATATTTTTTTAATGTTGAAACTCCGGAATTAATTCAAAGTAAAGAATCATCATTTATAGGTATTAAAGATTCAGATTTATAAACATAATGTCCTCTAGATTCAAAAAAATTTAATCATAATTTTCTTATTTGATTTGAATTTAATTTTTTCATACAATTTAATTATATAATTTATTAATATATAATATATGATTAAAAATATTGTTGGATTAATAGTTGAATTTAATCCATTTCATACAGGACATAAAAAATTAATTAATGAAGCAAAAAAATTATTTCCAGAATCAATAATTATCGCAGTTATGAGTGGGGAATTTGTTCAAAGAGGTGAATTATCAATTTTTGATAAATGATCTAGGGCAGAAGCAGCTTTATTTTTTGGTGTTGATTTAATATTAGAAATTCCACCATTTTATGTTTTAAATAATGCAAATATTTTTGCAAAAAAGGCTATTGAAATACTAAATAAATTTAATGTTACAGATATTATATTTGGTTCTGAAAATAAAAATGAAAATGAATTAATTGAAATTGGTAATAAAATTATTTCAAAATCAAATGAAATTAAATTGGAAAATAAAAAAATTCATTCTTTTCCTAAATCTATTGAAAAACAAATTGGTTTAAAATTATTACCTAATGAAATTCTTGGAACGACTTATATAATGGAAGCTAATAAATTAAATATTAATATTAATTTTCATACAATTAAAAGAAAAAATAATGATAAATATTCATCAGCATCTAAAATTAGAGAATCAATTTTAAATAATAAAAAAAATGAACATTCATTAATGTCAAATACAAACAAAAGAAATATTGAAGATTATTCTGAAATAATAATTGGAAAATTAAGAACATCAAAAATTAATGATCCAACATTAATATATCTTAAAAATAAATCATTTTATTTAAAAAAAAATTCATTTAATGAATTAATTGAAATATCTCATAATAATAGTTTTACAAAATCAAAACTTAGAAGAGAAATATTAAAATTTATTTTAGAATTAAAAAAACAAGAATATATAAATGTTCTTGGATTTAATAAAAATGCAAAATTTTTATTAAAAAATAAACATATATATTTTAGACATACAAAAAAAAACACAGATAATTATAATGTTGAAAATTTTTTATCATTAAAATATGATGAAAATATTAATTTTAGATTATCAAAAAAAACAATAATAAAATAAATTTATTTTTCAATATAATTA
This sequence comes from Cherax destructor, assembly GCA_009830355.1. NCBI lineage: Eukaryota > Metazoa > Arthropoda > Malacostraca > Decapoda > Parastacidae > Cherax > Cherax destructor. The sequence goes on along the minus strand of WNWK01002608.1, from coordinate 7,513 downwards.
TTTTTTAAAATGTTTTCAACAGCTTTTGAAACACCTGCTTTTTTAGAATGATCTGTTTCAAATTTTGCAAATTTTTTTAATCTTGAATCAGCATTTTTCATTGCAATTGGTAATCCAACAACCTTAAAAATTTCCAAATCATTCATTGAATCTCCTATTGCTGCAGATTCTTTTAAATTTACTCCAATAATTTTTGAAAGTATTTTTGCTCCTGAAGCTTTTGAAATACCTTTATTTGTTATTTCAAGATAAATTCCAGGTCCTGATGGTGCAATTTCTACATCATCAAATTTAGATTTCATTTCAATTAATATTTTATCTGTTGTTTTTTTTAAAATTGATCCTAAAACACCAATTTTATGAGCATTTTCATTTTCATATTTATTTAAAAATCAATTAGTTTCAAGCTTGTTTTTTCTTTTAAGATAAAACAAACCTAAAGTATAATATCAAATTGATTTTTTATTCATATAAAATTTATTTATTCCTGAATTTCTCATTGTATAATTTTTTTCTTTAACAAATTCTGAAATACCATTAAATGTTTTTTCACTTATTATTGATTCAAAAATTATTTCTTTAGTTCTATTATTAATTATAAATGCACCATTATTTAAAATAATATAATCAACATTATTATTAATATTTATTTTATTTCACAACTCTTCAACTCTTCAAATTGATCTTCCAGTACATAAAATAATTTTTATTCCTTGTTTAGCTGCTTTTTTTAAAGATAAAATATTATTTATTTCTATTTTACCTCTTCATTCTAATGTTCCATCAATATCAATATATATAGCCTTAATCATTTAAATCTCCTTTATTTATTAATTCAAATTCTTTTTTTAAATTTTTTTTAAGAATTAACTTAATATTATCTGGTTTATCTCCAATCATTTTTGGAAATTCATTTGACATAAATACAAATCTAATATTTTTATCAATATCAAATAATTTATTAATTGAATTTTTTCTAATTCCATCAAATTCTAAAACATTAGAAAGTGAATTTGATGTTTCAACAAAATAAATTTTTAATTTGTTTTTTGAAAATATCATTTGATAATAATTATCAATTTCAAATAATTTAACATTTATAAAATTAAATATTTGATACTCTTCAATTTCATCTTCTGCAAGAAGTAAAAAATTTACAATTGTTACAAAATATATTAATAATATCAATAATATTAACAATATTAACACATTTAATAACATTAATCAAATTGATATTCCATTATTAATCAAAATAAAATGTTCAAAAAAAGATCATGTAATTCAATATGAAATTAATCCAATTACTAAACCAGCAAATAATATTAAAATAAAATTTTTAATTAATGATAAATTATATTTTTTAATTAAAATTAATGTAATAATAGATGAAGATAATACAAATATAACTATTGAAGTTGAAAAAACAACATCAAAAACATATATTGAAGTATGATTTGAAGAATGAATAACTGAAAAAATTATTGAAAATATAAATATTACAATCAATTGAATTATTATAATAAGATAATAAAATATATTAATATTCTTTCTTAATTGATTTTTCAATTTGACCTCCTCCTATACATATTCCATTAAAGTATACAACCAATTCTTGACCTTCTGTTACAGATTTAATTAATTCATCAGATATAATTTCAACTTTTTCATTTATCAATTTATTAAATTTACCTTTATATGTTATTTCAGAGTGTCTAATTTTAAATGAAACATTTAATTGATTTTCAATAATTTCTTCATCAATTAAATAATTAAATGATTTAGCAATAATATTATTTGTATAAAGTGAATTGTTATTTTTGCCGATAGATACATAAAGAATATTATTTTTTATGTCTTTACCTGAAACAAATGCAGGTTCTGAAAATCCTCCAAGATTTAAACCTTTTCTTTGTCCAATTGTATAAAATAAAACTCCTATATGTTCACCAACAACTTCTCCTGTTTCTTTTATAACAATTTTACCAGGTTTTTTTTCTAAATAATTTGAAATGAAATCAGGAAAATTTCTTTTACCAATAAAACAAATGCCGGTAGAATCTTTTTTATTAGCAACAGGTAAGTTGTTTTCTTTTGCAATTTTTCTTACTTCACTTTTCAATAAATTTGCCAAAGGAAAAATAATTTTATTTAATCTTTCACTAATTATTTCTGATAAAAAATATGTTTGATCTTTAAAAGAATCTTTTGCTATTGACAAATATTTTTTATTATCTATTTCAATAATTTTTGCGTAATGACCTGTTGCTATATATTGAAATTCTGGTCTTGTTTTTTGAATATAATCAATAAAACGATCAAATTTAATATGTCTATTACATAAAATATCTGGATTAGGAGTAATTCCCATTTCTATTTGTTTTAAAAAAATTGAAAATACATCATCTCAATATTCTTTAATAAAATCAACTCTATTAATTTTAATTCCTAAATGTTTTGCAACATTTTTTGCATCATTATAATCTTTTTCTTGTTGACATATTTCATCTTCAGTTAAAATATTATTTAATTCAAAATTTGTTGTTGAATCTCAATTCCTCATAAAAAAACCTTCAACATAATATCCTTTTTCAAGTAATATTTTTATAACAACTGCTGAATCAACACCTCCAGATAATCCAACAGCAATTTTTGAACCTTTTTTGGGAAAAAAATTATTAATTTCACTAATTTTTTTTTCAGAATATTGTAATATATTTTTTTTATTTTTCATTTTTTTATAACCTTTAAATATTATTAATATAATTAATTCATAAATAATAAATATTATTAATATTTGCTCTCAATTAAAATTTATAAAAATTAAAGTAAATACAAATAAAATAAATGAAATTGATATTAAAATTTCTCTTTTAATAATTTAGCAATAACTTGAGGATTTGCTTTACCTCTTGTTTCCTTCATAATTTTACCCATAATAAATTTTTCAATTCTATCTAATCTATTTTGAAATTCTTTAATTTTATCATTATTATCATTTAAAATTTTTTCAATTAAATGATTAATCTCACTTTCAGACATCATTTGTTTTTTATTTAATTCATCAATTTCAAAATTAATATTTTTTTCCAATGATAATTTAAATAATTCGTTTAATTTTGTATTATCAATTTTATTTTCCAATCTTAAATAAATTAATTTATCAATAATTTTTAAATTAAAATTATCATTTTTAGATTCGTTAATTATTTGTTTAATATTATTAACTAAAATTTTAAATATTTTATTTTCATCATATTTTTTAATTAAATTTTTATATAAATTAAATAAATTAAAATTATCTAATAATGAAGAAATATTGTTTTCACTATATTTTAAACTCAAATTTTTTCTTATATCTGATATTTTAAAATCATCATATGATTCAAATTCATTTTTTATTTTTTCTGAAAGATTTATTGGTAAAATATCATATTCAGGAATAAAATTATAATCACTTAATATTTCTTTTTTTCTAATTGGAATAGTCATTTGTGATTCCTCATCAAATTTTACTGTACTACTTATAAATTTTTTACCAGATTCAATTAAATTAATTTGCCTAATTATTTCAGAACTAAGAGCCTTACGTATATTATTAAAAGAATTTAAATTTTTTATTTCTGTCCTTACACCATATGGATCATCTATTTTTTTTCTAACTGAAACATTTATATCTACTCTAAATGATCCTTCTGATAATTTACCATCATTAATATCTAAAATAATTAATTGCTCTCTCATTTGTTTTACATATGCAATAACTTGATCAATATTTTCAAATTCTTTATGACCAGAAACAATTTCAATTAAAGGTGTTCCAGCTCTATTATAATCAAAATAAGTAATTTCATTTTCTTTTAATTGTTTTGCCGTATCTTCTTCAATATGTATTTCAGTGATTGAAATATCTTTTTCAATTCCATTAATATTAATTGTTAATTTACCATTAATTCCAATCGGATTAAAAAATTGTGTAATTTGATATCCTTTAGCTAAATCTGGGTAAAAATAATTTTTTCTATCAAATGAAATTGTTTCAGATATTTTCATATTTAGTACTTTAGCCAATCGATAACCAAATTCAACCATTTTTTTATTAACAATTGGTTTTGTTCCTGGATATCCCAAATCATAATTATTAATATTTGTATTTGGTTTTGATAAAAAGTTAACTTCTGAATTAGAAAATGCCTTTGTTTTAGTTTTTAATTGAGCATGAATTTCAACACCAAATGTTGGAATATAATTATTATTCATTAAATACTCCTTCTATTATTTTTGCAAATGAAAATACATTCAAATCTTTACCAAATTTACCAGATATATTTATTGGTAAAAACTTATTATCATATTTAATTGGCAATGTTAATGATGGAGATAAACTAAAATTAAATAATGTTAATATATTAGATAAAATATTATTTCATTCATAATCATATGAATTATTTATTTTATAATTAATTCTACTTGTTGCAGGAACAATAATTAAATTATCTTCATCAAAAATTTCATTTAAATAATCAAAAATTTGATTTCTAATATTATTTGCATATTTTAATAAATTATTTAATTCAACATATTTTGCTAATAAAAATCTTTTTTTAACTTCATATCCAAAATTTTTTGTTCTTGATTCAATTATTGAATCATTAAAATTTTTACCAATAAAATCTTCTCCAAATAAAAATCCAGTCAAATTTGAATTATTAGAAAATGATTCTGAAGAAGAAATAATTTTATATGAAATTGATACTAATTTTAATAAATCTTCATTAATTTCAATTTCAACAACATTAAATTTTTCTTTAAATTTTTTAATAAAATTAAGATAATTAATTTTTAAATCTTCTTCTAAAATATATTTTTCAATATTTTTAAATATAATTAATTTTTTTACTTCTTTTTGTTTTAAATTAATATTAATTGAAGATGAATCATTTTTATCAAATCCATTAAGAATATCTAATAATAATTTAGATGTATTTAAATTTTTAGTAAATCAAGCAACAGTATCAAGTGAAGATGAAAAATTATACATACCATATCTTGAAACAATTCCATATGAAGGTTTAAAACCATATACACCAGTTAGTGCGGCAGGTCTTCTTACAGAATCACCTGTATCACTGCCAATTGCAAAATCAACTAATTTTTTTGAAATTAAATAATTAGAACCTGATGAAGATCCACCAATCATTAAAGAATCATTTAATGGATTATGAACTTCACCATAAAAAGATTCAAGTCCAGTACCACCCATTGCAAGTTCATCTAAATTTGATTTATATAATGGAATAGCACCATTATTAATTAATTTTTCAAATACTGTTGAAGAATAATTAGGTCTAAAATTTCTTAAAGAACCTGTTGCCGAAGATGTAACTTCATCTTTTATTGCAAAATTATCTTTTATTGCAAATTTTAAGTTTGATAATTTTCCTTTATTATCATTTTTACCATTAAGTCTATTTAAAACTGAATTATTTTCATCAATATTAATGCTTGTTTTAAATTTTTTTTCATTATTAAAATTTAATTTAAAATATCCATCATTAAAATTATTTGAATTAATAGATGGATCAATTAATTTTTCTTCTAAATGAATATCTTCTCTTAATGTTCCATTTATAGATGGCATAACATTTTTAATATTAAAAAAATTATTACTATTTAATTCACCAGTAAATTTTTTCATCTCATTTATTTGATTATCAAAAAAAAATAAGTCTTTTTCAAACTTAATTTTTTCATTTTTAGTAAGTTTTAATTTAGATAAAACTTCTAATTCACTAATGTTTGCCATACTTATAAATTATACTTATGTATATTATTTTTCTAATTAAATATTATGGTTATTATTTTCTATAAATTTCATCTGGTGTTTTACCATTTTTATTTTTCATTTCAATTCATCCATTACATCTATTATTTTTAACAATAGCACATAAAGCTGATGGTGAATTTCAATTAATATTTTCTAAAATTTTCCCATCTTTTATTTTATTTTTATTTTGTTCAAATAAATTTTTAAAAATTTCTTGATTTTCTTTTGAATTATCAATTATAGAATCTTTTTTTAAAGTTCAAGTATCATCTTGATTATGAATTATAATACCATTATATTTGTTATCTTTTTTTATGAAAAAAACATTTTCATCATTTTCATCATTTTTATTATTAAATTCTTCAATTTTTTCAAAATTTATATTATAAATTTTTAATAAATGTAAAATTGATTCAATTCTTGTTTTTGCAACAACTAAATCATATTCTCCAATTTTTGATTCAATTCCATTAGTTGAATTTTTGCATTTATATATTTCACTATCATTAATTTTTTTAATTAATTTTTTTTCAATATATTCTAATAAATTTTTAGAATCTTCATTTGAAGAAAGAAAACTAAAATAAAATATTTCAGCATAATCAAAATTTTTTAAATGATTATGAACATTAAATCTTTTTAATCCTTTTGTAGTAATTCCAGCATAAATTTCAGGATCACCATCATCAAATTTAATAATATAAATTCCATTTTCTATATTAAAATTTTCATTATTTTTAATAATATTTTTAACTTTTAAAAAATTTGAATATTTAAAAACAAACATTTGAACATTTTCAAATTTAGCAGTTTTATAAATTTTTAAAACATTTTCTATTAATTCTAATTGATAATTATATTTTCCCATTTTTCGATTTTCCTTATTATTTTTATTTTAGATACTTGAAATATTACATATTTCCAATATCTAAAATAAAAATGTCGGCGATTACTTATTCTTGCGTTTCCACTACCTTCAGCATTACTGAGCTTAACTTCTGAGTTCGGGATGGGATCAGGTGTACCATCAGCATTATCGTCACCGACAAATATATTATAAATAATTTTTAAAAATTTATAACATATTTCTCGATTACGAGATATCAATAGTTCTCTGAAAACTAGATACATCAAATCTAAATTGATTAGGATCCACTTTTATAAGTCCTCGTTTTATTAGTAGTGGTCAGCTCAATATATCACTATACTTACACCTCCACCCTATCAACCTCGTAGTCTACAAGGAAACTTACCTCCATAAAGGAGTGGGATATCTTATCTTGAAGTTCGCTTCATACTTAGATGCTTTCAGTATTTATCGATTCCATACATGCTCACTCGGCCGTGCCCTTGGCGGACAACCGAAACACCAGTGGTATGTCCACCCGGTCCTCTCGTCTAGGGCGCTCTCCTCAAATATCCTACGGACACGGTAGATATGGACCAAACGTCTCACGACGTTCGAACCCGGCTCGCGTACCGCTTTAATGGGCGAACGGCCCAACCCTTGGAACCAACTACGGCTCCGGGATGCGACGAGCCGACATCGAGGTGCCAAACCTCCCCGTCGATGTGAACTCTTGGGGAGATAAGCCTGTTATCCCGGAGTAACTTTTATCCGTTGAGCGCCGGCCTTTCCATACGAACCGGCGGATCACTAAAACCTACTTTCGTACTGTCGACTTGTAA